>PVHP010008302.1:0-53710 GCA_004024765.1 Zapus hudsonius | reverse complement strand
CCACCACGGCTCTCACAATCTTTCCGCCCCCTCTTCCGCATAGTTCCCTGAGTCGTGGTGGATGAGTAATAAGTTTGCTTTAAGGTTGTGAGCTTAGGGGTCTTTGTGTCGAAAATCGTTGGTTTCTGTTCCACTGGCTAATCCTGTGTTGATTCAGAACTTATTTTCCCAAAAGAAAACTTCCACTGATCACCCTTCCCTGGCACCCATAATTCCACGTCCTGTCTCTGGGTTTGAAGGCTCCAGGAGTCTGGGTAGTCATACAATGTCTGCACTTTTGTGTCTTACTCATTTCACACAGCACAGATGGGTCGAGACGCTTCACTGTGGCTCACTTGCATATTCCTAGGCCTAGGGCAGTGCCTCAGTTAATACAGGCAGATCTCCATTAAAAATGGCTTGATACCTTGTGGTCCTTAAGGATAACTGAAGTCATTAAGGTTCCTCAAAATAGCTATAATATAATGTTGAAGTGCTTTCAAAAGACTTAATGAAAGTTCTACTGTAATTTGTTCTTAGATTAATTAATTGCATGAAAAAATAAAATGGCTTGAAGCTGGCCTGGAGTGCTGGCACACGCGTCCAACCCCAGCATTTGGCAGGTGGAAACAGAAGGATCATAAATTCAAGACCATCCTTTGCAACATAGTTCAAAGGTAATCTGGGCTAACAGGAGACCCCCATCTCAAAAGAGGAGGCACCTGAGCGTGTGTCCTGCTGAGATCAGGCCACAGGCCCTGCACTTGACTGGTAAGGCTCTTCCTTCTGTCTCAAGCCCTGTGAGGCCCAGGATATCTCCCAGTTTTTCCTGGTCTGTGCTGGAGCAGAGCCAGAGCTAATGGCAGAGCAACCAGGTCCCCACTAACAGACCCCAGTGCTCAGTTCCCCTCATGCTGCAGACTTCCTGATCAGCACTAGCTGCAGCTGGAATGTGTGCTCCTGGCAGGCCACAGTTTCCTCTTCCCCAGGTCTGAGGGTGACCCAACAACCCCTACCAGCTTGGGTGAGGACTTTTAGGAAGCCAGGAGAGGACAACACTAGTTGGGGGCAACACCCGCTGGGTGGGGGGAGCCACGTTCCTCAGGCCTCACGTCAGCTCATTCCTGGGCCAGCAGACAAGATATGGAGTTCCCACCCATGTAGCATTGGCAGGAAGGGCGTGAACGCAGCCCCATGCCTTGGCATCTTAGCTGGGGCCACTCAGAATGTTCTGGAATGCTGCTACTTAGCTTGGTGGAGCTGGGTAGTCATGGCCCTACTGGTATTTAAATGCAAATGGAGCCAAGTGCTATTTAGCTCTTCACCTGCAAGATGATGGTTCTAGCCTTTCCCAGCAGCCTTTGAGACCCTCTCAGCAGGCCAGCCCCCAAGCCCAGCAGTACCCCCACAAGGCCTGGTGCATAGATTGCTGTCCCCCATCTGAATAAGGAAGGAACTGTGGCCTGGCCCCCAGAAGCCCCAGGAACTCATTTGGAGCCATTACAGCTCCCAGAGGCCTGGGCCCTGCCACCATCAGGAGGGGCAGGGACAGATGGAAAATTAGCTGGCTGGGGGTCCTGGATCCAACTTTCCAGGGTGGTGGTGGTTTCCTGTTTTTCTCTCCTTATGGCTTCCTCTCTTCCCAAAGGAAGGAGAAGAAAGCTGCCCCCTTTCTGGGGGTGTCTTTGAACATGCCCCTCTCCACCCCAGCCCTTCACAAACTCCCACAGGCAGAAGCCAGTTGGCTAAAGTTGTGGAAACGGATGGGAATGAGACAGGAGGCCATTCCTAATTGATCCCTTGCCAGCAGAGTACGGCCACCATGCTGTGTGGGACAAGGGCTGTTTCCACCAGTCAGGGCCACAGGCCTGCTCAGGGATCAGAAGATGGAGATGTAGGAGAGTCATGGTGATAGCTGTGTATGGGGCAGCAGTGTCTAGAAGAGCTCTGTGGCTATCTCATGCAAGTGGGGAAACTGAGGCACAAAGTTTGGCTTTTTGAAGTAGCAAAGTGACTACTAGGGTTAGTAGTTGAGTGGGTTTAGTCTCTGAGAGTAAAAGAGTCAAGCATATTATGTATTTCTTCAAGAACCAGTGGGAGACAATAGTCCAGTTTGGGGTTTACGGCTCAGGCATGCTGTTGTGTGGCTATTTCATCTGGGTTGGACATGACGATGCCATCTTGAAGAGCTGTGACTACCTGCATGAGATTGGGCTCATTAACAATCCATCATGGGGAAGGGGGAGAGCTGGGGGATTCTTGGAGACTCTGCCCTGCTGAGGTTATTTAAGAGGTTTCTTGGGTACAAAATTTAAGAGGTTTCTTGGCCTTGTGTGTGAGCATGCATACATGTGGATATGTGTCCACACATATTTGTAGTAATGTAAGTTACTTGTAGTACCTGTAAGTTACCTAGGGGAATCCTCTGTGATGCAGTTTATCTTGAGTTGTCTAAGATGAGGTGGGGGGGCTGGGACTCTGTAGGGATATAACTACTGGTTAAGTTGCCCAGGGGGCTTCCAGTGGTGTAGCTGCCTTTAGTCCCCCATGAGCCTATAAGAAACCCAATGTATTCATGGGTTCACCAATCTGGGCTTGGAGTAAATCCTTCCTTTGGTCCCTCAGTGCCTGTGGTAGTTTGAATGTATGTACCCCATAGACTCAGGTGTTTTATTAAAGCTTGGATCTTGGGTCTCCAGCCCAAGATTGAGCTCTGGGGGTCCCTGCTTGATGCTTTTGGTGTTTGCTGGCTGGAAACGATTTTTTATATTGGGATCTGTGAAAGGGAGCTAGATTCTTCTGCCATAGATGGAACTGTCCCTGGATCTGTAAATTTGAAATAAATCCCATTCCTCTTATAAGCTGTGTCTGGTTTGGATGTGCATTCCATTGTGTGGATCTGTCTACCACACTGCCCTATCTGGAGTGATAGATTCTCTCTCTGTCTGTGTCTCTGTCTGTGTCTCTGTCTCTCTCTGTCTCTCTCTCTCTGAATAGACATTTCTTCATTTCTCTCAGGAAAAGTCACACAGCATATTGGATAGTGGTGACATCCATATGGTCAAGGAGCTGAACTTGGAGGTAGGACCAGTGATTGGCCTAGAGGTTAGGACTTGCCCAGCATAGGCCAGAGGCAGCCAGGAGCAGCCAGGGACACTCATACTATGAGGACATGACTCCAGCTTGGTTGTGCTAGTCACCAGTGTGTATTATACATGACAGGAACCCAAGCAGACTGGCCTACCTGCAGTTTTGAGCACTGTGTGGTTCATAGGCAGCTGGTATTAACAAGGGTCGCTAGAGAAGCAGAACTAGCAGGAGCTATGGTTACACAGTGCATATGATGTCTTCTTCCTAGATAAATGGTTCTGCCTCCGGATTGAACAAGATGGTTTAGCTTTATGTGTCCACTAGGCTGGGCCACAAAGGGCTTAGATATCTGATCTACCATTATGCTGGGATTTTTGTTTTATTTTGTTTTTTGAGGTAGGGTCTCACTCTAGCCCAGGCTCACCTGGCACTCACTCTGTACTGTAGTCCCAGGCTGGCCTCAAACTCACAGCAATCCTCCTATCTCTGCCTCCTGAGTGCTGTATTAAAGGCATACGCCATAACACCAAGGTGGGAAGCTCAGGTAGGGACTAGGTTTAGTGGAGAGTGGGATTCGCCTGATGGCAGGGCTCACTGGGAGTGGGACTCAGCTGGGGTCAGGGATCAGGGAAATGGGTTCCAGGGAGGAAAGAGACTTGGCCTGCCGTTGTTATCTGACCAGTGTCAGACTGAGGTTAGCTATGGGCTCAGCTAGCTAGACCTGTCCCAGGAATTCCAGAGAGGAGTGTGCATCCCAGAAGATAGCACAGGGCTTCCCTGGGCCTCAGTGAGGTTGGGAGGCACCTAGTCACCTGGGATCTGTACCAAGGACGCTCCTAGATGAGAATACCTTGTTTCTCCTCATATCCCCCAAGCCACCACTGTAGTTCTGGCCAGTGTTCCCATACTTCCAGGTTCCTGGATGGACTTCCCCTCTGTCCCCTGAGCTGCAAGCCAACCTTGTGCCCAACTGTTCTTTGTTTCTGACATCTGTGCATTCCACCGAGCCCTCACCACCAGACCCTGGCATGCTGCCTGGCACGGAGTGACACCATCGTGGATCTGCTGACCTCCAGGGTTTGATCGCTCCAGCCTTGTTCCCTTGCCTCTCCCTGGGAGGATTCACCTCCCTTAGCCTCCCCTGGAGCTGAGCTGTGTCTATCCCAGAGAATAGCAGTGGACACATGTATGCATGCTCACACACAAAGGCCACAACATGTGCAGTCAACAGTCACTCACACACACCCCCCACACACACACAGGTTTATACTGACTAGTGTGATGTAGGCTCAGACACATTATGTATGCACTGGATTATAAAAAATGTTAGTTTTATTTCCTTTGTTTTGGAGAGGTTGGTTCTGAATTAGGGAAGAGAGCAAAGAAATTGGGGACAGGTTCCCCAGAGCCCCTTTTCCCCAGTATGGCCAAAGCCATATTCCTGGACTACAGCCATGCCTGTCCAAGCAGCAAGGCACGTTGGAACTTCAGAAGTCCCTGAGGAAGGGCTGAGCCAATCCGTCACAACTCAGGGAGAGGAAGGAGATCCTGTCCGGCCAAGGCTCCCACCAGAGTCTCATGCAATCTGTCTTGAACAGGAAGCCAGGAGCTGGGTTTAGATCAGGGCTGGGCACAGGGTGCAAAGACCTGGGATTGGCCTCAGCTCTGTCCAACCAGAACGGAGGCTGGCCTGAGGCTGCGGAGGCCACGGAAGAAAAGACCTACTGCTGCAGGGAGTGGAACACGCCCAGCCCACAAAACCTGCAAACTAGATAACCCATCCCAGGGGCCACTGCGCTAGAGCTTAGAGCTAAGGGCAGGCGGCTAAGAAGATCTCCAAGGGCCACCCTTGCTCAGCATGGCTCGAGGGAGCAATACCTGGGCCTCCCTTGGTGGCTTCCAGAAGCCCTTCCTACCTTTCAGGGAGGTGCCTCAGCCAGTGCCTCCCAAAGACCTTCAGCCCTTCCCCTCTTCCAAGAGGTTCCTCCCCAATGGGAATCTCAATGCCACCGGGGTCTACCTAAGGCCACCGGTTGAGGACAGAAAGATTTCCACAGGGGACCCCATGCCCACTGCTCCCGAAGCTCCTCCCCTGTGTCCTCAGATCCACACCGTGGCCTTGCCGTCTCTACTGCCTGTACTGCCTTTCTCAGAGCCAGCCCTGGGCTTGGCAGCCGGACGATCCTGGATCCCCGGCCGGCCCTGTTCCCCGACAGTGCCCCCCGAAGTGGCGCTACCCGTCCCGGAAGCCGGTGCGCCCGCCCTGGGTGGGCCCCGGGAGCCTGAGGAGAGCCCTGGACAGGGTGGGCTGTCCCGGTCCACGACCGCAGCCGCAGCAGCCCCGTTGCGCAGCGCCTGCAGAGCCAAGTTGGCCAAGTTTTGGTCGTGCGCTCGCGCACGCTCAGCAGCACGCACCACCAGGCTGTAGTCGGGTGGGCAGGCCATGCCCGCGTTGGCGGCGGGGAAGGCGCAGGGCGGCGGGCGCGGTGCGGGGCCGGGTGCCGCGGTCCCCCGACGGCCGCGCACGGCATCCTGCGCGCTGCCCAGACCCAGGTGCGCCATCTCGCAGAGGTTGAGCAGCAGACACAGGCAGCTGACCACGTACATGACAAGCAGGAAGATCGTCTTCTCGGTGGGCCGGGACACGAAGCAGTCCACCACGTGAGGACAGGGCTGGCGGCTGCAGGCGAAGAAGGGCCGTACCTCGAAGCCGTACAACAGGTACTGGCCCACCAGGAAGGCCACCTCGAAGGCCGCCCTGACCACCAGCTGAGCCACATACACGCGCATTAGGCCCTCTCTCTGGATTCGCCGCCGGCCGTCGTGCTGCCCGGCTGGCCCCGGGGTGCCAGCTGATTTGCTATCACCTCCAGCCCCCTTTGCGGTCACTTCTTCGGTTCGCTCCTCTTCGGTGTCCTCGCCTGGACCGTTGGGCGCTCCCGGCTCCTCCTCTTCCTCCTCCTCTAGCGCCAGCATGGGCTCCGTCTCGTTCAGGTCTGCGGCGTCAGGCCAGCCCGGAGGCGGAGGCGGCGGCAGGGGCCTGGGCACGCGGCTGGGGCCCGGGCGCCGGCGGAGGGCGCGTCTGCGCTCCTGTTCGGAGGCGCGCGCCAGGCGGTGGACCGCGTAGCCCAGGTACATGACAGAGGGTGTGGAGATGACCACGATCTGGAAGACCCAGAAGCGCACGTGCGATAGGGGTGCAAAGGCATCATAGCACACGTTGTCACAGCCAGGCTGCCTCGTGTTGCAGGTGAACTTGGACTGCTCATCAGAGTAGATGGATTCCCCGCCCACAGCTGTCAGCACAATGCGGAAGACCACTAGCACGGTGAGCCACACCTTACCCACGAAGGTGGAATGGTTGTGGATCTCCTCCAGCAGCCGCGTCAGGAAACTCCAGCTCATGTTGGTCATGGGCGCAGGCAGGCGTGACCTGTGGGTGTGGGCAACAATCAGAGCTGAGAACTGTGGTGCCCACAGTTAAGGTGATGTAGGACCTTGCTTCTCTCTAACTACATATCCTGAGTGACTTAACTCACCACCATGCAGAGAAATGATCGCCTTCACCCATGCCTTGTGCAGTGCACTGAGCTGAGGACAAGTGTCCTAGGGAAGCACCTCATCTCCCACTGAGTGCTTGTCTCTGCCCTTCCTGCCTTCCCTTCCCCAAAACTCCTCAGGAAGGCCCTAACCTCTGAAAACTGCACCTCTGTCCCAGGTCCCCAGAGTCACAGAACCCCAGAGGAGTCCGCTCTATGTGATGTCTTTAGGGGCAGAAAAAAACCAGGCCAATCTCGCTCTGAAGATGTGGGGCTGCACAGCTCAGCCCCGACCCAAGTAGACACCAGTCTCCCAGGGTTTACCCTTAGCCTACCAAGTCTGCTAGCCCCAACACCCTCACAACCTCTGCAGCCCTGTGGTCTGAAGTCCTAAGGCTCCATTAGCTTCCACCCTTACAGCCCTTTTGGCCTCCAGACCTCTGGCAGCCTTGTCCTTTCTCCACACCCTGCACAGCAGCTCTGGGGGCCTCTGGGCATCCATAAAGGCCCCTGATCCTTCCCAAGCCCATTGCTAGTCCTGCTGCAACTTGCCTGTCAGCTGCCCACCCTAGTGCACATAGAGCATCCAGGGTTCCTTCTTATTCAGCCCCAGCTCCAAATCCCCTGGACTGTCCCATGTCTGGTGAGGCTACAGATGTGATATATGGCCATGCCTGGGCACCTGTGATGCTGAGAGATGGTCACATCCCAGACCAGCTCAGCCCAGGCAAGTTACACAAAGAGGAGCTCTTCAGTCCTTCTATGTGCACCCTCCCTGCTCATAGACACCCCAAAATCAGTACCTGCTCCTGGGAAGATTTGGGGCAGGACACCCCAGCAATCAACGCTAGCACTTGTGGCCCCCTCCCCTGAATGGGCCTGGGAGACAGCTGCAGATGTGGACCAGTTTCAGAAGCTGGGGCTCCAAGCCTCTTTATGTAGGGAAGGCCTCTCCCCTCAGGGCAGGAAGAGGGGGCAGCCAGAGGGTCAGCAGAGGTTCCTGAGGAAGTGGCCCTACATCCTCACATCTGTACAGCCCCCTCTTGGGGCCACACACACATGTGTAGTAACAGGCACACCCTCGTGTGTATACATGTGGAAACACACATACAGGTACACATATATGCAAACATGCACAGGTGCACATGTATGCATGCACATGCATTTAGATATATGTACAGCATTTGTGCATTCCTAGATGCACACAGGCTCACAAAACTGGTGCAAACACACACATGTAGACACCAACATTTGTACACGTATGGACAAACTAAACCATACAAGCAAATACACATGTGCAAATGCTCACAAATGCACAAACAGATGTGTACTTAGGCACACATGTGATCACTCCACATTCACATACAGGAATACATGCATACTCACACAAGCACACATACAAATTCACAGCCCAGTGCACCCATAGGGATACCCCTTCCGTGGCTTTTGGCAGCAAGGACACAAGGGGGCTGCTTGCGCTTCCAGGAATGGCTCTGACTCCCTACCTCTCAGCTTCAGCCCAGCTCCTGCCCATGATCTACCCCATCACAGCTTGAGCTCCATGGTGCAGGCCTAGCATGAGCCAGGAGTTCCTGAGCAGACCTATCTGATGTTGTGTGCTGTAATGAATAACTGGCTCTCTGGGGAAGCTTTAGTTGAAGTTTTCCAATTACTTGGTAATCAGTCCTGTGGCCTAGCCCTGTGGTGACTGAGTCTGATAATGATGCTTTGCCCTAGGGGAACCACTATCACTCAGTACATGGATGAACAGACATAGCCATTCACTCCCTGAGCCTAGTGCTGGGTGCTGCAGTTATGGAAAATCAAGGGCACTGTCTCAGGATATGCATCAGGGACTCCTAAATTCACACTTCTGGCCTGTGACTCTTTCATGTGGGGCACTAGTAACTGTAGCTGCCAGAAAGCACCTCAAAGTACAGATGGTGAGACCCACACACCAATCTCCCTTCCAAAGTGACCTCTTCACTCTGGACACTTTTGCTTTCTCCTGCACACCCTCAGTTCCATCAGCAAACCCTAAATCCCGCCACATGTCACCTTGTACCACTTGGTCTCAGGAAGTCACTGCTCCTCCCATGTGCTTCATTCCTCCTTCCCTTTGAACCTGACTTCACACTGACTAGGCACCTTACAATGCCTGCAAACCAGACCTTCCCTGCTGTCCTCCAAAGACTTGTTTTTGAGAGTCTTGTGTAGCCTAGGCTGGCCTCAAATCACTTTGTAGCTGAGGATGACCTTGAACTCCTGCCTCCACTTTCCAAGTGCTGGCATTACACACATGTACCACCCACCACTCCTCATGTCTTTGTTTTTGAACTCTATAGCCCACAGTGGCCTTGAACTCAAGACAATTCTACCTCAGCTTCCAAGTGCTGGGATTAATAGCGTGGGCCACCATAACTGTCTTCCACAGATTTCTGACTACTGTGACAAGTGGCCTGCCTGTTCCTTGTCTAGTTTCCTCTGCTGTTCCCAAACCTCCACCTTCTAAGACTTTTGATGTTCATGGGCACAAGCACATGAGGACGCACAAATGCACACATTTGTGCATATACATACTCACATACATGCACATGCTCAACCCTTTTCCAGTCTATTAAACACTTCCTGTCTATTAACAACCACTGGGAAGGGTTGTTCTGGCACTGTTGTCCCATCTGTGTGGCAGTGAACATTCCACAGTATAATGAATGGATCACTGCTTACAGGCACCAGGATGCACTCAAGTTGAGCATGACAGAGGTGAACACTCAGGGAATACTTACAGGTAGTGTGAAAACCATGGGTGTGTACATGTATACATGTCCTCGTTCTGTCTCCTGAAAGGCCCTGAATGCAAAAATACTTGAGCAAGAATATATCTGGGCCCCAGATCCTGGTTTATAACTTCACCCCCAATAAGAGGAACTGGGGGGCTGGTGACATGGCTCAGTGGTTAAGGCACTTGCCTCTAGTGCTAAGGCCTCTGGTTCAATTCCCCAGGACCCACATAAGCCAGACCCACAAGGTGGTGGCCCTGGTGTGCTCCCTCTCTCTATCTGTATCTACTTCTCTGCTTGAAAATGAATATTTTAAAAAATAAAAATAAAATAAAAAGAGGAACTGGGAATCTTTGGGAAGTGGCTGATCAGATGGCTGGGCAGGATAACACTAAGATGATGTGAGTGAACAGAGGAAGACATGCTTAAACATATGCACTCAGGAGGCAGAGGTAGGAGGAATGCCATGAGTTCAAGGCCACCCTGAGACTACATAGTGAATTCCAGGTCAGCCTGGACTAGGGCGAGACCCTACCTCAAAAATGGTGGTGTCAAAGGGACAAACCAATGCTTCAGCAACTTGAGCTACTTCTCAGTAAGCAAGGTAGGATCCTAAAGACTGGGTTATAGGTTCTAATCCCAGGTATCTGTGACTGCATTGATGAATAACCAAACTAGGGAAGGGAAAAGCCCTCTGGTACAGACCACTTGTGGAAACTAAGCACTGGAGTAGGGAGGAGATGCCCTCACCTCCACAGCTCCATGTAGGTTAAAAACTGCATACCACAGGACAGCATGAAAAGGGAAATGGGATGGACGTGGTGGTACACACCTTTAATCCCGGCACTCAGGAGGCAGAAGTAGGAGAATCACTGTGAGTTCAAGGCCAGCTTGCTGATACTTCAAAGTGAGTACTGGGCCAACCTGGGCTAATATGAGACCCTACCTCAAAAAAAAAAAAAGGAAGAAACTCGGGGCATCATGGCACTAAGTCCTGTTGATGCCACCTATGAACTCTTCAATCCCCTGGCTGTTCTAAAACCTACATGTCCCTGACAAAGCACAAAAAGCAGGAGCTGGGCCTGGGGAGGGGGGCTCAGAAGTTAAAGGTGCTTATCTGCCAGTCTGGGTTCAATTCCTCAGCCACCCACATAAACCTGGACAGGCATTAAATTGCAGCAGCAAGAGGGCCTTGCACATGTCTGTGTGCACGTGTGCGTGTGCACACACACACACAAATATATTCTTTTTTCTTCAGTGCCCACCTATAAAGATGTTTTTTTTTTTTGTTTTTGTTTTTCGAGGTAGGGTCTCGCTCTAGTCCAGGCTGACCTGGAATTCACTATGTAGTCTCAGGGTGGCCTTGAACTCACGGCGATCCTATCTCTGCCTCCCGAGTGTTGGGATTAAAGGTGTGCGCCACCACGCCCGGCTCCACCCATAAAGATTTATTGGAGCTGCTCTCTTTCATACATAGGGCTACATAAACCCATCGATCTGGGCCTTATAGGAGCTCTGCTTTTGAATTGCTGTATACAATGTTTTCTGGAAAAGTTTGAGCAGTCCATGTTGGTTTATAATATCTAAACAGAGTCCAAAAACCCAATTTTAGTTAGTTGTTTTTTGGTTTTTTTTTTTTTTTCGAGGTAGGGTCTCACTTTAGCCCAGGCTGACCTGGAATTCACTGTGTAGTCTCAGGGTGGCCTTGAACTCATGGTGATCCTCCTACCTCTGCCTCCCAAGTGCTGGGATTAAAGGCATGTGCCACCACGCCCGGCTTAGTTATTTTTTTTCTTGAGGTAGGGTGTCAGTCTAGACCAGGCTGACCGACCTGAACTAGTTCCAGGCTGGCTTTGAACTCCTAGGATTAAAATTCTAGCACTGGAGTTCATTTGCAATGGTAGGAAACCCTGGTATGCCTATTCTGTTTGTAACTACATAAATAAAAATGTTGGACATGGTAGAACATGCCTTTTATCCCAGCACTGGGGAGTCTGAGGCCAGCGGGAGCCTTTCATAGTAAATTCCAGGTAAGCCTGGGCTAGAGACATCCTACAAGGACCTGCCTTGATCTTTGGCAAGGAAGAGGGAAGGGAACAGCTGGGCTTTAGGTTATAAGCATTCATGTCTAAAAAAATTTGAATACTTTTTGACAACAGGACCAAATAATACATAGTGTGACACTGCTATCAGAATTCCCAGTGTAGACAGGCTTCTCATTCAGGCGAAGGGATCTGAAAGCCACAGTTGTGCCACTATTTTCTTTCCTCAGGTGAGTCTAGAATACCCTATTTTCATATCATCCTGTCTCCAGCCAGGCCCACTCCACACGCTGCTCACCAAAAGGCCTCAAATATATTCTTTTTTCTTTTTAAAAGCAGGAGCTTATTTCCAAGAAAGGGGCATGCTATAAAAAGCTTTGGCAGTATTCAAGTAGCCAAGACAAAGAATCTGTGAGGCTGTCAGCCAAGAGGTATCTGAATGCTAGAGACAGGGCCACACAGATGCAGAGGAGCACCTATGTAGAGAATGGCTTTGGCTAACAGAAATGCAGCATTGACGTGAGTTCATTGTGGTGGCCTGTGAGGGTAAGCAGCTGTGAAACTTTCTGCACTTTGCTGTCAGCTCTTCTGTAAATCTAAACATGTTGAAGATAAAGATCTCCACACAGACTAGAGAGCCACCCCATTCAGTTAAGCGCAAGGTTCAACATTCAAAGGAATGCTTGTCTGTCCCAAAGCTGCTCCTACAGTTGAGTTCAGGATGAGGCTGAATATGGGGAGATGTCAGCTGGGCCAAGGGGTGCCTCACACAATACACACATCTCATCCATGTAGGTGTACTCATAGGCTCAGGCTCGCATTCACATCTGCACTCACACATGAGCTCAACCAGTTCTGCCCCAGCTAACTCTTCCTCCCTCGGGAAGCCTCTACAGGCCAGGAAGGGCATGTTGTTCCTTCATCTATCCAAGCCCTGGGCTACAAACCGACCAGAGCCCTGATGCAGGTAGCATGGTGCTGTTTATAGCTTACGCTCAGTGACTGTCAGTGAGCACTTGAGTTATTTGGAAGGTGGCCCAGGGACTCAGAGTAGAGTATCTGGATCTGATGGTCTCCAGCTGTTCCCTAGGGCTGCCTGGAGATTGAGTGACAAGGCTCACTCAAGGTGGTCTCCTCCCATGGTCTGTGAACCTGTGCGCCCTACCTGCTTTTATGTCATCCCTGAGCCACTTTCCTGGGGACCTAAGCAAGCAGATGACTGGGTGGGAGTCTAGGAAGTGAGGGCAGTTCCTCCCTCAGGACAGAGGGGAAGACAAAGGGGCCAGCTAGGGCCAGTCTGGACAGGTCCTACAGGTGGGTCCCTGGACCTGCTTAGACCAGCCTCCAGCCAAGCTGTACTAGACAGAGCTGCTGGCCTGGGGAGAGGGCACAGTGCCACTTATCAGCCTCTTTTCTGTCCTTTGGAGCTGTCCCAGGGTCTACGCTCATCTGTTCCTCTGCCTTCCCAGCTCACCTGCCAGGTCCACCTGTCCCTCCCACAGCTGAGCCAGGACCCCTATCCTCTTGCATAGTGTTCAGTTGGGCCCAGCAGGCAGCAGGCCCTCCTGGATAGGTACCCCAACCCTGGCCCTGGTGCCTTCTTTTAGCCACTCATCCTTGCACCTGGGTTCACTCTGCAGTCACAGGATATGGAAGGCAGGTGAGAAGTACTTATTAGAACAAACTGTTGTGGCATCCTGAGCTTCCTCCCCAGCCAGCTCCAGAGCTGCACCACCCTACCAGCAGCCTTGCAGGCCCCGCTGAAGAAGTAGTGAGAAAGGTTTGCTTAGTTGGGCTGAGACTGGGCCTGGTGCCCAGGACTGCTCCCCTGTCCCAGCCCCTGGACACTGCAACTGGCTGGGGAGAACTAGCCCATCCTTCTACAGCCTGAAGAGCCTCAGCTGCTGAGGGAAGTACTAGATGCACCCTAAGCTCACAATCTCTGTCCACCTTAAGTCTAGTTACCCTGGAAAACTCATGAAGGGTTTAAGGTGGGCCTAAATTGATGGGCACCCAGAAGACCCCTTGATGCAGCAAAACAAGGCCTGGCCAGGAGCCCCATGAACAGGTCTCCTTCCAGGGGTAGGTCCTCCTGTAACACTCCCCCCCCCCATCCACAGAGCCTGAGAGGCCAGTGGCCTGTAAAGCTGTCCAACAACCAACTTAGCCCTTACCCTGAAAGTCTGCAGCCCACATAGTGCCCTACCTTCTCCAGGCTGGAAATGAAAGCCTCTGGCTGAGCCCCTCCACCTGCAGGCCAAATGCTGGTCCTCTCCGAGGGCCTACTGTCCGACTAGGGCCACCTCTCACCACCAAGCACAATGAGGGGTGGAGGAGGGGCCCTCAAGGGCTCCATTGTTTCCCCCCAGGGTCTGAATCCCTGATTGTCCCTGGGGGGTGGTGGGGGTGGAACAGCAGAGAGCTGGACAGCCCTGCTGGAGGCCCAGACAGGTTCTGGCCCTCTTCTCCCTGGCCTTCACGCAAGGTCCAGGCCGGCTCTGGCCCACCCTCAATGCACATCTGTGCTTCTGGAGGCAGTCCAGGACTTTCCCAGTCTCTCTGGCTGCGTCCTCATAGGCTCCTGCCTGCATGTGCCCTCCATGCCCACAACCACCCATGTGCCCGGGTGCTGCCCCTGAAGCCTCACCTGGGCACGCACCAGGCAGAGCTGTGGCTGACCACAGGGTGGGGGTAGATGGTAGCAACCACCACCCTTCTTGCCGGGGCTGCTCTCCTGGGTGGAGCCAAGCCGCCTGGGCGGAACATCGGGAGGAAGAGGGGAGGACAGTAGGATCCAGACACTCAGGATGTCTCATCTGGGCCAGGAGGGGAGGGACAACTGCCCTGATTTAGAGACATTTCCCTCAAGAACCCCGCATCCACTAAAGCCCCAGAACCTAGGAGTCCAGAACCACTGCTGTACCAAGACCCTGAGGGTCTGCCCCTCTACCAACCCAGACAGGGCTCATGGCTCCTCCTGTAGTCTTTGGAAGCTGTACACCAGGAGAGCACCTACAGGTCCCAGTTCTAGCCCTGTAGCTCTTGTTCTCCACACCCTGCCTTCTGCTGTGGCTGGGCACCTTCCCTTCTAGTAGGTGGCACTTGTCTCTCTGAGACTACTGCTGGCTCAGGAGCAGAGAGGTGGCAAAATAGGGTTCCCTAGGGCTGGACCCCATGCTAGCCCATGCTGGTCTTTCTAGCTGACTGGCTCCGGGGGAGGATGTGAGCTGTCACGAGCAGCCCTGGCCAGCATTCTGATGACTGATGGACAGAACAAGGAGCCACCAGATATCTATGAAGAGTCCCCATGGCCACTTTCCTCTGGACTGGTCAGGTAGGGGTGGGCAGCCAGGGGTTAGGGCCTAGTGTCTTCAGCCCTGCTTCAAATGAGCACCTTGGCCACTTCCTGGACCTCAGGGTTCTGACATTCTAACCCAATAGTTACTTTATTAGGATATCAGTCCTGCTCCAGCAGGAGGGATAGGGATAGAGGGGGACAGTATAGGGAGGCACCGTGGAGTCTTCAACTTTCAACTTGGCTTAGCACACCAGCTGAGGGTGCAGAGCCACCATGTGGACAGGCAGGGGGCAGCTCCACCTACTCCATGATGGGAGCCTATTCCAAGTCTTTGGTGCTCTGGCCAAGCCCCCACATCCCCAGGACCCCCGACAGATTTGGGGCACAGAAAATGCCCTGTGACATGAAGCAGGTCCTCAGGCATGGCCAGACCCCTGAGCTTTCTTGATTTCCTGCCAAGGAGAAAGAAAAATAGAAAGTCAGAGGCAGGGAACTGGGGAGGATGAGGTCTTGTGCCTCCCTCTCAGGAGGGATTTGTTTGGTTTGCCCACATCTGGCAGAGCTTCAACTGCCTGAAGTGTAGTTTCCAGTGGACTCTGCCATACATAGTCCACACAAGGATGGGCCCTGGGCAGGTGGAGAGGGGCTTACCTCAAAGAGTGCCTGCTTCAGTTCTGTGTAGGCATTGTCCAGGTTGTCATTGATGATCACCAGGTCAAAGAGGCCAGGCTCCTTGCCTGGTACAGGGTGGAACAGGGTCAGGGGCACAGGGACTATGGCCCTGCCTGGACCTATACCACTGTGCCAACACCTGGCTGCAGTGGAATGGTGGGTAGTACCTGTCTATCCAGGGCTGGGACACTATTCAGTAGCCCTTCCTTCCCCTTTTCTGTAGAACCTCTGTTGGGGCTTGCTCCTGTTAAGCCCAGAACAGAACATGGACACCACAAGCCTCTTATTAGGACTGGCACTGCCTACATGGGTTGCTATGGACCCTTGGGGAGACAGTGAGAGGTGTCCATGATAGTGTCCTAATGTGGGCCAAGTGCACACCCTGCAGGAAGAGCACAGGGGTAAAAAGATGTCCATGACACCCCAGATCATTAAGATGGGTATGGACCCACACAACTCCCTGGAGAAAGGTCTGTGTTAACTTCATTCTAGCCCTTGTCCTCCGTCTCCTAGCCAATGGACTGGCCATGCACAAGGGAGGGTACAGGTGGACCAGTGATACTCACTGCTTTCCAAGTCAGCCCGTGCAGCGGCCAGCCGCTTTGTCAGACTCTCCTCAGTCTCAGTGTTGCGCTGCCGCAGTCGCTGCTCCTGAAAAACAGACCCTCACTGGGTCAGCAGTCCCTGAGCCTGTTCTGCCCACCCCCTGCCATAAACACCCACCAGCACATCTAGTGAGGGTGGTTGCACAGAGATGTATATAGGGTATAAGTCAGTCTTCTTGATGTTACGCACACCCTGCAGGTCCACGTCCAGCACGCAGATGCGGTTCATGGCCTGCACAGCCCGCACAGCAGCCTTGCTGGGGGTGGGAAAAAGCAGTCAGTGGGAGATGTTCAGTAGGGCTCCAGGAAAGACTGGACCCCGAAGCCCACATGGGTTTCTGTCTGTTGGGAGCCTACTGAAGCAATTGGATGGGCTGCTAGAACTTGATTGGACCCCCCCAAGAGTATCAGGGAGGCTCAGCTAAGGCCCACTCTGGACCTCGCAAGATTCAGGAGCTCACCTGACCCCAGCATCCACTGTACTTCCTGGAACACCCAAGCACACCCTCATTCTGCAAGGCCCTCTGCTGGTACCATCTTTTTCCTGCCCTACAGTCACTTTGCTGGGGCTTCTGAACAGACCTGATTTGCCAGTCACTGCCCACCCCTCCTGTATCATGTGTGGCCCCTTGCCCAACAGGGATGGCTAAGGACAGCTGAGCCTGAGACATGACAGGGCCTGCCAGCTCCCAGGAGCCTCCCAGCTAAGCTGAGAGACTGGGAGAGGAGCCAGATGGCTCGGTCCTGGAGGGGAGGAGATAGGCTGAAAAGCATCCTCTAATCATGATTCTGGGGGACCCTGACCCAGAGATCTCAAGGGCCCCCTCCGAGCATTTCCCACCTTGTCCCATACAGGTTCCCCGAGAACTCAGCATGTTCGATGAAATCCCCAGCTGCAATGTCACGCTGCATCACCTCCTTGGTCACAAAGTAGTAGTCTAGAGAGGAAGAAGGATATCCAGAGGGGGCTCATAGCCAAGCTCTGCCTGGCCCAACCCCACACCCAGGGCTGCTCTGGCCAGACACAAGCTGGGACACTACTGTTTACACAGTCCTCACTGGGGACTGGAGGCAGCCAGGTCCCGCAAGAAAGGTGAGACTCCCTTGCCATGCACTAAGAGGAATGGTGCCTAGCCCAACACAGGCTGGCTTAGGATGCCAGCCTTCACATGCACAGGTTCTAGTTAGGTCCACCACCCCAAAGGCAGAAATACTCTTCAGCTTGGGAGACTCAGAGTAAGTCACAGCTGAGACACTATACATGAGGGTCCTCCCATCTCCCCATATCAGCTGGTGCTGGGGCCCATGGCCCACCAAGCCAGCTCACCTTTACCATTCTCCTCGCCTGGCCGTGGGTTCCTTGTGGTATCTAGGAAAAAGACCCATTACCCACTTGAGCAGATGTTTGAACCCTCCAGCACCACCAGTGTCTTCAGCCCTTGGGTAGTGTAGCAGCAAGATGGTTACCACCGAGGCAGGAGAGCCAGAGCCAGTGGGCCACTGGGACCCGGGATGCTTAGTCTAGATTTAGACCCTGGGAAGGGAGTCACGGGACTGAGGACGGTGAATAGAACATCCCTCAGGCTGGCTGGCTATATTTGGGGGCTCTATGAAGGGTCCCACACTGGACCCTCCAGGTCCTGTGCACTCACGGGACACGCTGAAGCCAAAGATGCCACCATACTCCTGGAACAGCCTCTTGAGAAGGGTGCTCTTCCCTGCGCCTGATGGCCCACTCAGCACCACTGGCCTTGGTCCTGACATGCCTGCATGAGGAGCAGTGCAAACTTAAGGCCTCTGTCCTTATCAGTGCCCCCAGCAGGCAGTAGGGTGAAAGCCTCCCCCGGGTGACATCACCATGTAATGTGCACCCTTCACACAGCAGCAGTCAATCTGGCAAGATATCGAACAAAGGCAGGAAGTCTGGCAGGGCTCCAAATGGGAGCCCCACCCAGAACCCACCAGGAAATGTCCACAGGCCAAGTAACCTGCATCCCACCCCACACCAGAGGCTGGGCTTTGGCTCCTGTAAGTGCCACTGCCCACCGTACTGGCAGGTCTGAGATGGGAATATGTTGTCTCTGCAAACAAGGATTGAACAAGGTCTGTTCAATTCAGGCCTATTGCAGGAACATCCCACTAGACATGTGTCCCCATCACTCTTATCTTGGAAGAACAGACTGCTTCCAGAGGTCAAAGCAACCCTCCTGGCCTCCTAAGGGAACAATAAATGTGGCTCAGAGCTCTCAGCAGCCAAGGAGAAGCAGCTGCTACAGCAGGTATGGGGAAGTAGCAGAGCCCATACAGCACAGCCCAATCCAGGACCTGTGCCTCCTTCCTTCCCTGTGGTTCTGCTGGCACCATCCTAGGACCATCTGATCTCACCTGCTCTCAGCCCATACCTGAGCCCTCTACCACCTCACCCTCGGCCCAGTATCCTACCTCTCTCCAGTCTAGCCCGAGTAGGCCTTTATTTCCCCAATGGGGACCCTGCCTAGGCATTACCTCCTGCTTCCCCAGAATGGCACCCACCTACTTGGTGGGGTGCAGCCTCTGTGGTTAGCCTGGAGAGTCAGCGGCTGTTCTGCACTGAGGGCTGGGGGAGCTAATCCCTGTCAAGCCTGCATCCCGCCCTTCTGAGCACTAAATCCCTGGGGCACCCAACCCTGCACTGTGGAGCTGCAGGGAAGTCACAGCCCCACCCGCTGTGCAGAAGGAAAAGACAGTTCCTTGTCCTGCCCTTGAGACATGCACCTGCCCAACTAGCTCATATAAGTTGCTGGATACAAAACCAGAGGTGGCCTGGGGACAGCATCTGGGTTGGGTTGGGGAGTGGGGAAGGGCCATAGCAGGAGCTGGAAGACCTGGCCTGCTACTCTGTACTGGGGCTGGGATAGACTCAGGAGGATAACTGGGAGCTGGAGGGGCTGTCTGCCAACCCAATCATCTTGGACCCACCAGGATGGGGCACAAGACAGATAGTCTTGGGGGAGGGGCATAGCAGGGGCTAGGAGACCTGACCTGCTGCTCTGTTCTGGGGCCAGGGTAGAGAGAGACTCAGGAAGATATCTGGGATCTGGAAGGACTATATGTCAACTCAGTTATCTTGAACCCACAGGGATGTAGCCCAAGACAGATGGTCTAGGGGGGACAAAAGCTGCAGGAAGAGCATTCACTCAGGGAGTTGTTGTTTTCTTAATCCCCAATGTAGGCCATGAGGTAATCTCACAAAAGCAGGCAGCATTGCTAATATTCCATCACCTACATAAGCAGAGGCTGCACATGTACCGTATATAGGCATGTATGGCATACATGTGTGTGCACATGCACACCAAAACCACATATCAACAAGACACAGGAGCCAGGCTTGGGGGTGCACACTTTTAATCCCAGCACTTTGGAGGTAGAGGTAGGAGAATTACCATAAATTTAAGGCCACCCTGAGACTACATAGTGAATTATAGGTCAGCCTGGGCTAGAGCGAGATCCTACCTCAAAACCAACCAAAAGACACTGGAAGAAGAGACGGAGAAACCAACCCATTACCACCAATGCTGCCTGCCACTAAAACTGTTCCCTTCTGCCTCTTCCCAAATCACCTCACCTAAACACACTCCCCGCTTCCTCCTTTCTGGGCCTGGGCTTGTCCAGGACTAGAGCTCACCACCACCTTCCCACAGGCATCCTCTTTCCCACTCCCAGCAATTTCCAGAAACGATGGCAGGGAGCATGTTCTGTTAAAACCTCCTTTCCCATGCAGCCCATCCCCTCTTCTCTTTAGAGCCTGGCTACCTGTCGTCACCACCACCTCCATCCTGCCTTCTGGGAGACACCAAAAGAGGGCAAGACCCTTAGAGAAATGACTCCAGGGCTGGAGAGATGGCTCAGCGGTTAAGGCACTTGCCTCCAGTGCCTAAGGCCTGGAGTTCAATTCCCCAGGACCCACATAAGCCAGACCCACAAGGTGATGGCCCTGGTTCTCTCTCTCTCTCTCTCTGTATCTCTCTGCTTGAAAATGAATAAATAAAATATTTTTTAAAAAAAGAAATGACTCCAGCCCTCTGCTAAGACACAAACAACTCTGGGCACGCAGTGTGCCTCATCACCTCCCTGAGATGACCTAGACTTCAGGATTTTCTTCTAACCAGAACAGCAGCAGGAGCAGCCAGAGTGCTTTCATTTTCACTCTTGTACTTAAGCTAGACACATACCATGACTTCTTGAGGAAGTGAGGGCAGCGGATCAGCAGCCAACTCTGTACAGCTTGCTGGGGCTGCCCAGCTCAGTTTAGGTTTCTTTCCATCATGGAGAGGAAAGAGCATGTTGAGTCTCAAACAGGGTCCTGTATGTCAACCCAGTCAAAGGCAGAATGAACTTAAGAGAGAAGAAAAGAGTTGCGTCCAAGGACAGTGGAGTGAAAGAACCCAAGACTCACAAGGTTGGCCAGTCACTCTCCTGTGTAGAGAGAAAATGAAAGTCCAGCAGGCAAGTAGGATGGAGTGGGAGGCAGAGTAGGGTGGTGGAAGACTGGGCACATCACGTGCAGATCAAGGACGGGGAACAGGACAGGGCATGGGGAGACTTTGGCCCTACATGCAGGTTAGGGATGGAGGAACAGGGCAGGACAGGTAAGACAGGCCAAGCAATCCAAGTCAAGAATGAATGCAGAGTTGACTGCAAGGCACCTTTCTCCCTCCAGCTGCTTCCCCAGAGCTCACCCTCATTCTGACTTTCTTTCCTTGTTGCCTGGGTTCATTCTCCCTCCATCTTTTCTCCCAATCACCTCATGTTTCCTGGGTATTCTGCATGTGCCAAAGCAGACAGGTGAAAGTTTGAGTGTGGCTGAAATGTACTGCTTTCAAGTTTATGACTCCAGGAAGCTACTGTCTCCCCTGCCCACCTCTTCCCCTCAGACAAAGACCCACTGTTGTACCAGTATTCACAGAGCACCCAGAAAAGCCAGGCACACCCCATCAGTAACTGACATGGGATACGAGGGTGCTAGCATGTGCAAAAGTGGATCGACTGGAGCTGGAATGGCAGGAAATTCTGCTTCTAAGTGGCAGAAATAGGAAAACACTATGGAGGCAGCGCCCATACTAATCCATGACTACTCTACAGAGGGCAAACTGAGTTTCCATATAAGTAAACCAGTTTTCTTTTCCTTTCGAAGTAGGGTCTCACTCTAGCCCAGGAACTCACAGCGATCCCCAGTGGCGAGATGAAAGGTGTGTGCCACCACACCCGGCCTAAGCAAATCAGTTTTTCCCTCTCCCCTGGAACCCTAAAAAGACTGCTCAACTAAGACTTTGCTTCCACATTCTCCCTTCACGACTGGTAGGGTGTAGTTCCTTTCACCTGCTTCTCCTATGTCTCCTCACCACCTGTAGGAACCGGCTTTTTCACATACTGTTTCCCTGTCCGCCTCCACGTATGCTAAAACGATGTTTGGGGATAGCAAGCACCAGGGTGGCTTCAGGAACCCAAAGCTAGGGAGAGGCTGAATCCCAATCCTCTCACTCCGGAGTGGGAGGGCCTGAACCCCCTGCCCACCCCGAAGTCCAGCACCTGCAAGGATGGCGGGACAAAGCCAGGAGCCCCAGCGCGATCTGCAGAGCCTGACCAAGGGGGGGGGGCGAGGACAAGCCACGCGGAGCGAGCGCCGAAGACATGAATGAGCCCGCGCCCGTCCCGCCGCGCGGGGCTACGGCCAGCTGCGGCTCCACGTGTCAGCCCTCCGGTTCCGAGGACGAGCGGGAAGCACGCTAGCCAGGTGTCTCAACAGGATAGGCGCCCCCGGAGGCTGCGCGCACGGCCGCGCGCAGGATGGACAGGTCTCGGGGCACCGCCGTCCGACCCAAGTCTGGGGACAAGTCGCTGCCACGCAGCACTCACCGTCCGCAGGGGCGCGACCGAGGGCGGCCACAGCCAGCCCGACCAGCGGGCGCCGCAGCATCCGGAGCCTCCGCCTCCGCCCCGCCCACCTAGTGTAGCGTCACAGCGGCGCGACGGCTCGCCTAGGCCCACGGCGCACAGCACGTCACTGCGCAGGCGCACGCAGGCCTACGGCGCCCGCCGCGCAGACTTCGCCCACTCCGGTCTCGAGCCTTGACCTACAGGACGTGTACAGAGCCGCGCACACCCGGCTCGTTGGGAAATACACCAAAGTTCCGCCCACCCGGTGGAAAAGCACCTCCCTGCCGCTCGGCCCCGGATTACATCATATCTTCGCATCCCGATTACGCCATAAATCCGTGCCGGACTGGCCCCGCCCTCCCTATAGGTGTTTTACTACCCTCTCCCTCCGCCCCTCTCGTCCAATCCCGCGCTAGCCTACCTCTCCCTACGTCATAGCACTACGCAAGTTTGGGTCTCATCAGTTTACGTCGTAAACTGCGCCATCCTACTTTCTCCAGTTTGCGTCGCAACTCCAGGCTGGCCCAGCTCACTTCTCCACTCTCGTGGTCTTAGCCTCACCGGCGCAGTTCCGGTTGCCGCTGTGAGCTGTTAGGCCTGCCTTTCCGGCTAACATGGGTGCCAGCACACGGTGAGACAGAGATCCACTTGAAAAAGACGTTTATTTAGGAAAAGCAAGGGATTGCAGTCTGGCACATGCGTCCTTTGTGGCCTAATGGATGCATCTCAGGTGCAGGGACGAGGGACGGAACCTTTTAAAGGCAAAAGGGCAGCCGACTGCGCCGTGGTTCATGCTTATAATCCCAACGCTCGGGAGGCTGTGGCACATACATCTGGAGTTCATTTGCAGCATCACAAGGCCCTGCACCCCACTCTCCTCTCTTTCTCTGTCTAGTTCTCTCAAATAAATAAATTGATTCAATAAAAAACAAGATACTGTTCTTGAAAGGTATTTGGAAAATAATTGTGTTAATGGCCTCTGCCATGTCATGGTTGTTCCTAATACAAAGGCTTTGTTTAGCTCATCAGACTGAGGTGGGAAGTGGGGGTAAGGGGTGTGTGTACCGTGGTTTGTACAAAGCAGACTGCCCATAAATAGTCTGATATTAAAGCACCCAAAAAAAAGAACTGGCTACGAAAACTGCTTGCAGAGTGTGCTCTCTTCTGGAAGAGTGAAGAGGCCTCATACAGGGCTGGCATTGTATGGAGCACGGTGAAATTTGCTAAACTGAGTTTAGTCCACTCAACATCGGATTCACAAACTCCGAGCTTCTAGTGGGAAAAATTGGTCAGGAGTTAACAGGCCTGGGCTTCTAGAGCCTAGCTATCTTTACAGGAGGCAAGTGTTTGATATGAATGAATGAATGCTGAATGTTTTAAAAGATACCAACCTGAGCCGCGTGGTGGCGCACGCCTTTAATCCCAGCACTCTGTAGGCAGAGGTAGGAGGATTGCCATGAGTTCAAGGCCACCCTGAGACTACATAGTGAATTCCAGTCAGCCTGGGCTAGAGTGAGACCCTAACCAAAAAAAAAAAAAAAAAAAAAAAAAAAGAATGTACTGACTGGAGAGATGGCTCCACAGTTAAGGCACTTAATCAGGGATTGGCACTTTTTCCACTCTCATTTGTGTACCTGTTTTTTACACGTGTGTGCACAGGCACATGCATGACAGGTCTCTTGCCACCGAAAACAATGCTAGATGCTTGGGCCACTTTTTTCCTTACAAAGGTTGTAGTCTTGTATACCCTCTCCCTGTCCGACTTTCCCTCAGGGCTCTACTCAGTGAGGTGGTTGGTGTTCACTGTTGGGTAATTACTGTCTCAGTCAATCTCTTTATATATGCATATATAGTTCTAACTACCTTGTGGCTCTTACAATCTTCCCGCTCCCTCTTTCACAAGGTTCAGGAACCTTGATGGGTCTTTAGCAGTGTGATTTAGAGCTGAGTTCTCCATAGCCTCTGTATTTCTGATGCAATGTATTTTGATTGACCAGTGTCTGTTGCTGTTCCCCTGACCTGGTTGTCAGGCCAGTAGTGAGAGTAATATTTGTGTTACAGCTTCTTATGCAATTTCTTGTGGGCCCAGGTAGATATGGTTGAGGTGACATGTCTTATGTAGGCGATTGGCTATCTTTTCTAGTCATATTGATGGTTTTCAAATCTCCTGAGTTTTCTCTGCCATTTGTAAAATAAAATAGATTTTCCAACCAAGAGTGAGAACAGCTTGGATTAAAGGGAATATGCTTAGTTCTTTAAGAGAGTTTTTGGTTGGGCCACTTTTTGCCTTATGTAGGTGGTTGGGGAATTGAACCCAGACCAGCAGGCTTAGCAACCAAGTGACTTTAACCATTGAGCAATCGCCCCATCCTATGTGTCAATTTTAATAAAACAAGGGAATGTAAAGCAGAAGTGCAAGTCAACATGTTTCAGTGAAAATGATTCATTCAACTTAATAATAATTGTAAGTAGACCTGTCATGGTTTGATACAGGTGTCCTTCACAAACGAATGTATTATGAATAATTGATCTCCAATTATAGCATTTTGTGTATTAGAACCTCCCTGGAGCTGTGTTGTTGGGGGCAGGCTTATGGGTGTTATAAGCCACCTTCCCCTTGTCAGTGTTTGGCACACCTTTCTGTCCCTGTTTGCAGTGCTGTGGTGGATGGAGATGATGTCCACCCTTCTGTTCATGCCATTGTTTTCCCTGTCATGATGGAGCTCTCCCCTCAAGTCCGTAAGCCAAAGTAAACCCATTTCTCCCAAGTAGCTTTGGTTGCGTTCTTTTTCACAGCAACAAGAAAGATGACTACAACAAGACCTGTTCACTTTTTCTGGACAATGGATTTAAAAAAAATAAGTAAATTCTTGTTGATGCAAATATTTAGAAACATCTTGTAGAAACAAGAGCAAAGAAAAAAGAAAATTTCATGTACTTGCACATGTATATATGCAAACCAGGGTTTCTTACAAGCAGAATACCAGATGCTGGTGCCACTTTTTGAGTCAGGCTTTACTGTAAGTGACTGAGTAATTGAACATAGGCTAACCTGGAATTCACTATGTAGTCTCAAGATGGCCTTTGCCAGCAAACACCTTTAGTTATCACTGATCGATCTCTCCAGCTCACATTTTTTTTTTTTGTTTTTTTGAGGTAGGGTCTCACTCTAGCTCAGGCTGACCTGGAATTCACTATGTAGTCTCAGGGTGGCTTTGTATTCAGGCAATCCTCCTACCTCTGCCTCCCGATAGTTGGGATTAAAGGCGTGCACCACCACACCCATTAAATATTTAAATGTTTATTCTGCAAGGAGATGGAGCAGAGAGAGCCCATCTTGGATTAAAGGGGGTATGCTTAGTTACGAGAGTTTTCACTTGGGCCACTTTTTTTTTGTTTTTTGTTTTTTTTTTTTCGAGGTAGGGTCTCACTCTAGCCCAGGCTGACTGGAATTCACTATGTAGTCTCAGGGTGGCCTTGAACTCACGACAATCCTCCTACCTCTGCTTCCCGAGTGCTGGTATTAAAGGCGTGCACCACCACGCCCAGCAGTTGGGCCACTTTTTGCATCAAGTTTTACATGAGTACTGGGGAATCAAACCGGGGTCGTTAGGCTTTGCAGATACTTGCCCTAACCACGGAGCAATCTCTCTAGCCCTCCTCCGGCCTTTTGAATGGAGTATACACATTGCACTATCCACTTAGCCACTTTCAGCAAAGCTCAGAGGAGCCCTCGTGTGCTGCTCGAACAGCACGATTATGGCACCGTAGAGCTGCTGGGGGCTTCCTCCCTGGAGGAGAGACAGAAAGTAGCTCAGCCGCCTTTGCAGCAGGCAGCGCCTTGGCGGCTCCTAGGCCCCTGCCAAGACTAACTCGCTGACATGTAAGGAGGCCAACACGTCCTTCCCGGTGACCCTGTGTCCTCGCTGGGACATGACATCAGCGACAAGTCACTGCTCCTGACTCCGTGTCACCCTAGTCCCTTCCCAAGGTCGCCTGGCCGATCCACATCACCCCTCCACTCAAAGGGCATAGGTCAGCGGCACGCTGTATCCACCTGCCCGACTGGGTCGCACCTGGGCCCGCCCACTCACATCACTTCCCTGCCAGCTCTACCCGGCCCTACTGAGGAGGCCCCCAGCCCCTCGAGGGGCCCCTCACTCCTGGAGCACAGCGCAGCCGCGCCGGCTCCACCCTCTCGACGCTTCAATGACGCCCAGAACACGCCCACCTAGACTAGCCCCGCCCTAGGGCGCCACCCCTCCTGGCCGGCACGCCCTGTCTGACGTCATCCCCGCGCGACCGTGCACTTGCAGATGGCCGCGTTCCTAGCTGCGTGGCCGGCGTAGCTCCCTCCGGTGTTCCACCTGCTCACCGTAGTTCTGCACGGTCGGTGATGGGGTAAATGTGAGGCCGCAGGCTGGCGTCTTGCGGGCCTGGGCAGCCGCGGGGTGAGATGGAGGGTGGCAGGCTTTCCCCGCAGAGGTCTTAGGGCTCTCGGGAGCAGGACCCTCCTCGGTTAGACCCGAACCTCCCAAGCCCAGCGGTCTCGTTTCCCTGCAGTCTGAGTATGGGACACTGGCTTCCTCCGCAGGCCTCTCGGGGACTTTGTGCCCTAGGGAAAGTAGCCTGGCTTCCTTTCCCCGTCTGTAAGCAGGCGTGCTAACCCTCGCCTCGACGAACTTTTATGAGAACTAGCAATGATTTTAAAAAACGGTTAATGAAGACCAGAGGAGATGGCTGAGTGGAGAAGAGCGCTTGCTGTGCAAGGCATGAAGACCGAAGTTCAATTCCCAGCACCCACTTATGGCTGCGCATATCTGTAAGCCTAGCAGAGGCAGGCGTTTGGCTGGGGCTGGCTGATTGGCCAGCCTAACGGAATAAAGGGGAGTCTCAGGCTCAGTGGTAGACTGGTGGTGGAAGAGTAATAGAGAGACAGCCCTTGTCATCTCTGGCCTCCCCGTGCGTGATGCACGCATCTGCACGCACACACTCAGACAAGAAATGAATCAAGCACCACCGTTTACACAGCAGAGGGCTTTCACCAACAGGAATGACAGGCCTGGGCCCTGCTGCTCACTGACTGAATCATTGGGAATAGGTTCCTGACAGCTACTTTTTGGGGGGGGGGGCAAACAAAAAGCTCCACATGCCATTCTAATTCAAGAAGGCCAGCAGGTTAGTGGGACAGGATGGCAGGTTAACACAGTGATTACACTTGGTCTTCTGTATCTGAGGATTCAACCAATCACAGATTGAAGATACTCTCTCTCTTTTTTTTTTTTTTTTGGTCTTCATTGAACATGCAATTGGTTTTTTTCCCCGTGTCATTGTTCCCTAAACAAATAATATAAGTAGTATTAACTATGTGGCATTTGTATCATATTATTTTTTTGTATTTGAGACAGGATCTGATGTAGCCCAGGCAGGCCTTAAACACACTATGTAGCCAGGGCTGACCTTCAACTCCTGATCCTCTTGCCTCTGCCTCTCAAGTGCTGGTATTACGGGCTTGTGCCACCACGCCCTATTCTATTTGTTATTATAAATGATGCAACAAATAGAGTGTATGCCCAGGTTGTATGTAGGGCCTATGCTATTATTTATCAGGGAGCTGAGAATCTTGACTTTGCTCTCTGTAGGTGATTCCTAGAGCCAATTCCCCACAAGTACCAGGGGGCAACTATATGTGCATGTCAGATGCACCTGGGTCTATGACTTAGCTCTTGGCCAGGATTTCAGGCAGATCACTCAATGGAAACTTTTATTTATTTTATTGCAAGCAGAAAGAAATAGAAGCAAGACAGAAAGAGTGAGCACACCAGGGTCTCTAGCTGCTGCAAATGAACTTTGGACACATGGGCCATTTTGTGCATCTGTCTTTATGTGGGTACCAGGGAATTAAACACAAGTCATTAGGCTTTGCAGGCAAGCGCCTTAACCGCTGAGCCATCTCTCCAACCCTGGAAAAACTTACTTGAAGACATTTATTTCCTTGCCTAGCAGTTTCTATGCCAGAGCCAGTGACTGCCTGTACGTGTACCCAGGACTCTAAAGAAGAGCGATGGCTTTGGGCCGCCTGCTTGGGTAAGCCTGGCCTTTCAGGCCCCTCTGAACTCCTTTAGTCCCACTCCAGGGAATACCTACTCCTCACCAGGAGGGAGCTGTTTTAAGTCTGTTAGCCCCTGTCCTCAGTGCTGAGTGGCTGTGCCCTCAATTACACTCTGGTCTCTTGGTAATCAGGCCAAAACTGCTTTGGTCATGGCTATAGTTCCTCAGGGACCCATAGGTGTGGATCACCAGTCTCTGTTAGTGTCTCTGGAGGCCGGGCAGTAGTCTGCCATGTCACGACAGTGGCTGGAAGGCCTCTTTCTTGTTCTCTGCCTCAGTACCACTCATTGACCAGTGCCTATATGTCTATCTGTAGGCTACTGAAGCACACTGCTGTGAAAGCAGTCTCCCCTGTGCCTCGACACTTGCACACGTCCAGCTGGAGGGCAGACAGCAGCCGGGCCTCACTTACTCGCCTACGCCGCCAGGCCTATGCACGCCTCTATCCTGTGCTCTTGGTCAAGCAGGATGGCTCCACCATCCATGTCCGCTATCCGGAGCCACGACGTATGCTGGTGGTAAGCTTTCTTCTCCTGGTGCCTGGCTGGAGGCTGAGCCAGTGGCCGTGGGGCTCAGGGCCATGCCTTGATGGGAATCAGATGTGTAGCTGCAGTCACCTACTATACTAGTGGGAGGAAGGGCAGGGCATTGGAGAAGTGGGGGTTAGACTGAGAAGTCACTCTGAGCACCATAACCAGAGTTAAAAAAACAACACTGACTTGTTCATTCTGTGTATATATCTTCATTTTCTATATGTATATAATGTATTTTGATATTATTCACACCCCTTTGGTTTTCTTGAGACAGGGTCTCATGTAACCTAGGCTGGCTTTAAACTTACTATGTAACTGACACAGGCCTTGGACTCCCGGTCCTCCTGCCTTCACTTCCTAATTGCTGGTATTATATGCATGCACCACCATTCCCAGCTTAAATTTGGTGTTTAATAAAGCACCAAATCTGGGCTTGGGGCTGCAGCTCAGCTGGTAGAGTGTTTGCCTTGAATTTGCTCCCCAGCAACGCATAAAACTCGGGATAGGATTGCTGTGAGTTCATCACCACCGTCTCAGACAATTCTGGGGGAAATGACTAGAAAAATATTTCTTTTGATCAAATGAAAGCTTCAAAGGGGGAAGACTGACCAAATCTATAAAAATTAAGTCACTGAGTGAGGTACAGGAGTCCTACCTTGGTCTTTCCCCCAGTTCTTGGGTGGTGTGGACACACCTTCGTGTCTCCCCATGCAGATGCCCTTAGACCTTGATGCCCTGTCTCCAGAAGAACGCCGGGTTAGGTTCCGGAAACGTGAGGCTCAACTCCAACAGAAGGAGGAAGAACCAGAGATGGTTGATGATTTTGACACTGAACGTTATAAACGATTTTGGTCCAAGACCAAGAAGTGACTGTCTTGAAGCCCAACCCAGGGATGTTTTGTGAAGATGGAAGGGCTTCTGTCTGTAAACCATATTTTCTTGAAGCAATAGCCTCCTGTCACTTGTTTTTCTATGTGCCCCCAATCCTGCAGCTCATTGTGTGGAAAACATCTGCTTAGACAGATGGGGGCTCTGGGGCTTAAGAGACTTAGGATCTGGTTAAGTCAAACCTGTGGTTTTAGACACTGTGACAGAACTGTGTAGCCCATGGACAGCTGGACAGGAAGCACCCAGCATCTCCCAGATTTACCTGCCCAGCCTCAGGAACCCTGGGTTACTGCCTCCAACACAGCAGGAACAGGAACCTTCTGGTTCACTCTGAAACTAACTTCCTCCTTCATTCATGGGCTGGGCCCTTCCCTAAGAGGCCACCCCAGGGAGAGGCGTGTCCCACCTTAGGGGGCTAGGAGTGTGGCCAAGCTGGGTGTCTCTTTTAGTCTCCAGATTCTCGGCAGCTACACAGTCGAGGTCTGTGCACCACTGCCTGGACCTTGTACTCTAGGTTTTGGTATAAAATCTGTTTGGCTCCCTCTAGAGGCAGAGTGCATATGGCAGATAGTCTCTAACTCCAAAGGCAGCCTGTTCCTGCTTTTATGGCTGTCCTAGGACATCTCAGGTCCTGTTCCTGGTCCCTTTCTTGGGTTTTCAGTTCTGGTTCTCAGTGGGTCTTGTGGCCACTCAAGGCTGCTCAAGTGAGATGGCTTGGTGTCCTGGACACTTTTGTCCAGTGTCCCCTCATCCCCATACCTCTTTCCCTCTTGGTCATTCCAAACATGTGTTCTGTGTTGACACTGCAGCCCAGCCTTTCACCTGTGTCCAAAGCATACCCTGGCCTAACTAATGATAGAAGCCCCAAGACTTAACACTCTGAACTCTGGAGACCTTCTCTGGGTATTGGCCAGGTGGCTCCTCTTCATGTCACTGTGACCCACACAGCTCCCCACTGTTGCTTCCTCATTGTGCACTTCCTCCTGGGACCATTCAATCCACATACCTGTCCCCAGGATGCCCTTGTTCCCATGGTACCAGTGTGTCCTCTAAAGCCAGGAAATGAGCTCAGGGTTCATCCCAGACACCTCACACTGTCGGCAGGCACACTGCATATATTTCAAGAACAGAGATGGACAAAAGGCAGGGCTGTTGGAACCAGACTGGATAATTTAAAAAATATATTTATTTCTAAGCAGAGAGAGAGAGAGAGACAGAATGAGAGAGAGAGAGAGAGAATGAGAGAGAGAATAGACGTGCCAGGGCCTTTAGCCACTGCAAATGAACTGCAGGTGCATGTGCCACCTTGTGCATCTGGCTTTGTGTGGGGTCCTGGGGAATCGAACTCTGGTCATTAGGTTTTGCAGGCAAGCACCTTGACTGCTGAGCCATCTCTCCAGCCCATGACTGAATAATTCAAAATAAACAAAAAAAACCTCTTTATGTGTAGATGTAGAGTCAGGACAACTTTCAAGTGTCAGTTCTCACCTGCTTTGAATCAGGGTCTCTTGTTCATTGCTGTGTACATCAGGCTAGCTGACCTACATACTTCAAGATTCTTGTCTTGGTTTCCCATCTTGCCATGGGAAGTTTGGGATATGTATAGCACTGTATCCAGCTTTTATGTGGGTTCTGGGAATCTGAACTCAGGTCATCATGTTTGCACAGCACATGCTTTTTTACCCACTGAGTGACCTCCCAGACTGAATAATTTATAAGACTAGGGATGGAGCCCAGGAACCTGTGCTGCCCACATATGACTTGCATGCTAGGCAAGTGTACTGCCTCTAAACTACATAGTAGCCTTTAGCCCTTTTTCTATTTTATAAGATAGAGTCTCACTGAGTTGGTAAGGCTGGCTTTACATTCACTCTGTAAACCCAGGTAGCCTTCAAACTTGTGATTCTCCTGCGTCAGCTTGGGAGGCAGTTATAATTACAGGTCTGTGCAGGCTTGGCTTAGACTGGGTAATTAAAAAAAATTTTTTTTTTTTTGAGGTAGGGTCTCGCTCTAGCCCAGGCTGACCTGGAATTCACTATGTAGTCTCAGGATGGCCTCAAACTCAGAGTGACCCTCCTACCTCCACCTCCCAAGTGCTGGGATTAAAGGTGTGCGCCACCAGGGCCAGCCTTAAAATTTTTAAAATTTCTTTGCAGAGAATTCGAACACTAGGGCCTCTAGCCACTGCAAATGAGCTCCTGATGCAGATGCCACTTTGGCTTTACTTGGTTACTGGGGAATTAAACCCAGGGCTGTTAGGCTTTGCAAGCACTTTAACTGCTGAGCCATCTCTCCAGCCCTAGACTGGGTAATTTATACACAGGAATTAATTTTTCATAGTTCCAGATGCTAGATGTAGAACCTGGAGCTAGAGTTGCCTCAAAAGCAGAGACAGCCAGGGGTGGTGGTACATGCCTTTAATCCCAGCACTCAGGAGGCAGAGGAAGGAGGATCACTGAGTTTAAGGCCAGCCTGGGACTACAGGATGAGTTGCAGGTCAGCCTGGGCTACAGTGAGACCCTACCTCAGGGGGGTGGGGAGGATAAAAGAAGTACTAAAAGCCAGCATGGTCAGCCTAAAGGAGTTTATAGGGTTAACATCCACAGAGCTACATTTTATCTCCAGATGAAAAAATAAGAGGATGTCTTATTTAGTTCTGTCCTGCCAAGGGCTCAGGGTATGGGGCTCATGTGAGGAATTGGGCTTGGACCAGGGCCAGTTTCATTGTTTTGGGAACAAAACATCTTCACATGTGGAATGTTCAAGGCCAGGCCAGGAAGAATCTAAAGCTGGTAGTGTCAGAGTGAACTAAGTACTCTGTGATTTCTGGTCAGAACACACAAACACAAAGAGGAGCAGTGGTATGGAGGTATCAGGCTAGAGATGTAGTTCAGTTGGTAGAATTGCTTAGCATGCATGAAGTCCTAGGCTTGAGCCTTATACTGTACTGGTGGTGCCCATAATCTTAGACAAGGAAGGTGGAAGCAGGAGGGTCAAAAGTTCAAGGTCATCCTTAGCTACATATTGATTTCAAGACCAGCCTGGAATATGAGAAACTATCTAAAAAAGGTCCACAGTACTAGGGAGGCTGAGGTAGGAGGATCACCACGAGTTTGAAGCCAGCCTGGAGCTACAAAATGAGTTCCAGGTCAGCTTGGGCTAGAGTGAAACCCTACCTCAAAAAGCAACAGGGCTGAAGATATGGCTCAGTGGTTAAGGCTTTTGCTTGTAAAGTCTGATGGGTGACCCCAGTACCCATGTAAAGTCAGATGCACAAAGTGGTACATGCATCTGGAGTTCCTTTGCAAGAGGCCCTGTAGTGCCCATTCTTTTTCCCCCTCTGTTTTTCAGTGTTTGCAAATAAATACATAAAAAAACACCAAAAACAGCTGGGTGTGGTAGTGCACACCTTTAATCCCAGCACTCAGGAAGCAGAGGTAGGATTGCTGAGTCTGAGACCAGCCTGGGCTAGAGTGAGACCCTACCTCAGGAGAAAAACAAAAAAACAAAACGCCCATAAACAGGTATTGTTGAGTTGTGAGCGTTCTGGCCTGGGTTATAGACAACCTATAAGAGGTCTCAAAGGGCAACTCTGCAGTCCCATTTATATGGGTACTAATCCCATTTGTAAGGCCTCAGAATCTCATCACCTTCCGAAGACTCCCACCTTCAAGAATCATCCTTGGGATTTCAACACAGGAGTTTTGGGGCAGTGGATAATATAGAGAAACTGCATACATCATCAACTTGTTTTATTCCGGATATTGAACTGTTCGTTGGCTGCCAGTTAGAATCAGTCACAATTTACAACGCTAGGCTCATCTTCAAAGAATTTATGGGTGACTAGCCTTTAATCTGGCGATCTTCCATCAGAACAAAATGCCAGCCCTCCAGAGAAATCCCGCAGACACCCGGGCTTTGTTTTTTCTGCTACTCTGGGCACTGGGCCATTCACCTGCCTCTGGAGACGTTATGGTACCTCAGCGTCACGAGGGAATCTGTCCACTGTTTCCCAAAACGTGAACCCCACTGTTGTATTCGGTTTCCGCGCTGAGCCGGCAGCAGGGTCGCTTGGAGCTGCCTGGCCCCTGGCTTTCCGGGAGGACCCACAGCACTCGTCCCAGGTGTCCCCGAAGGCTGCAGCCCCCAGCACCGGGCTCTCGCTGCAGGGCGGAGGACGCAGGAGCTGAAACTGACAGCCGGAGCTGGGGAGGTTCACCGGAACCTGGGCGGAGACTCGGGCCAGGCAACGCGCAGGCGCAGACGTGACGTTACGGCGCGCTTCCGGAGCGGTGGAGCAGGACCGAGTGGCTGGCGCTCCGGTGTCGCTGTGGCCTGCAGCGGCCGGCCCCGGCGCCATGTTCGGCTCCAGCCGTGGCGGCGTGCGCGGTGGGCAGGACCAGTTCAACTGGGAGGACGTGAAGACCGACAAGCAGAGGGAGAACTACCTGGGAAACTCGCTGATGGCGCCCGTGGGCCGCTGGCAGAAGGGCCGGGACCTCACCTGGTATGCCAAGGGCCGCACACCGAGCTCCGGGCCGAGCCGCGAGGAGGAGCTGGCGGCCGTCCGCGAGGCGGAGCGCGAGGCTCTGCTGGCCGCGCTGTGAGTGCCCGGGGACGGGCCGCGGCCCCGGGGCGGGCGGCGGGCGGGGCTCCCTGGGCCCGGGAGGACGGAATGGGGTCCTGGCCGTGACATTTGCCTCCGACCCTTGTAGCGGCTACAAGAACGTGAGGAAGCAGCCTACCGGCTTGAGCAAGGAAGTAAGTCTGGGGTGCGGACCCGTGGGTCTGCAGGGCAGGGGTCTGGGCGTGTCTTCGAGCATCTCCTGTGCCCCTGGCTCGTGCAGGACTTCGTGGAGATCTGCAAGCGTGAGGGAGGCGACCCGGAGAAGGGCGTGGACCGGCTGCTGGGGCTGGGCAGTGCCAGGTGCGGCAGCAGGTCAGGGACGGGGGTGGGGCTGGGCGGTGGTCCGGAGCTGTCCTCACCACCCTGTCTGCACAGTGGCTCCGCCGGCCGTGTGACGTTGTCCCGAGAAGACAAAGAGGCTGCCAAGCTGGGGCTGTCTGTGTTCACGGTAACACCCGCCCACCTCCCCGTGCCTGAGATCCCGGGGATGGTGTCCTGGGGAGCCCTGGGGCTGACCTCAGGAGCCAGCACTGCGTCCCTCCCCACACACAGCTCGGCCTTTCTTGCAGCACCACCGCGTGGACAGCGGAGGCCCAGGCACCTCCTCAGCTGCTGCCAGGAAGAAGCCTCGTGCTGAGGACAAGGCTGAACAGTGGTAAGTGTTCTGATTCCTTATCCTGCCTGCTCTTGTGTTTAGTGAGCCTCTTGCTGGTGTACTATACTAGCTGTGTGGGTCAGGGCTAGGCAGGTTTGAGTGCTGAAATGCACTCACAGGAGGGTCCCAGTTTAAGCCCATAGACCAGGATTAACAGGCCCCATAGGGCTGGTGAGGGAATTGTTTTTACTGTCTCAGCCCTCTTAGCTTCACTGGGGTGGGTGAGAGAGCAGATATCCATCTCCAGGTTGGATGTGACTTCCCACCCAGAGATCCAAGGAGCCCACAAGTGGCATGAGGTCAAATAGCAGGCTGATGCCATTCAGGCAGGGCTCATGGTGCTGGCCAGTTAAGACAGTATAAGAGGCTCAGGTTAGCACTTTAGTGCTTCCTGGCCACATATAACTGCCTAGTACCCAAAGGGAGGATGATGAGCCTATTAAACTCATTTACTAGCCAACTCACTTGTAAGCACTATAGGGAGAACTTAATGGTATGGACCCTGCCTAGCCTACCCTGGTGGGACTGCCCCACCATTCTTAGCTGGCAGACATGCCCATCCTTCAGAGATGGGGCTTAGGCCCTTTCTGTACTCCTTGCAGCATAGAGAGCCACAAGAAAACCAAGAAGGAGAAAAAGAAGAAAAAGAAGAAACACAAGAAACATAAGAAGAAGAAAGACAAAGAACACAGGAGGGAGGTGGACACCCCCTCGTCATCATCTTCCTCTCCTGTTCGGTAGGCTTAGGCTCAACCCTACCTTTTGGGCACTAAGGGAGGAGCTGGCCTGCCCTGATGGGGTGCTCATGCATGAGGCCTGGTGGTCCTGGAGCCCTGTCTTAGGTATCTGGCTGTTCTTGTCTCCCCAGGCCAAGGCACCAGCGGCATGATTCTGACTCCTCCTCCCCCTGCTGTAAGAGGAGGAAGTGGGGACATAGCGGGGACAGTGGAAGGAGCCCATCCCACAGACAACGGGACAGAGGTTATGATGACTGAGAATGTAGCTAGAACGAAGGACACTAGAGCGCTGGTTGCCCTGATCTGGGAGCCTGTCCTGCCAACTCCTACCCTGCTTGTCTACTGACCAGCTCCCAGGGATAAGCAGGACCTTTATGTGGAAATGGTTACAGGTCCCTATTTAAGGGTCCTGAAACCTGGAGGTTGGGTGTACAGAGCATCTGCCTGGGAGGTTCCTGCAGAGAGCAGACTTGGATGCAATCTGTGCTGTGGCAGACCATGTTAAAGAGTCAGTGATGGGACTGGTTACGTCTACCTTTTGTATAAACTCACTTTGTACTTAAGTAAATGTATTTTACAAGTAGAGTGTAGCTTCTCAACTGAGTCTAGGTGTTTGGGGAAGATGAGTGCTACAGGTCCAGTGCTCTCCCATTTGAGGGCCATGGCAGAAACCAGACTGGATTTCATAATGGATTGGTGTTTTCTGGCTTTTGATTTTAACACTGCAAAGTGATAGTGTGTGGTCTGGAGAAGATCCCAAAAGGTGTGAGGCCTACATTGTGGCTTGTTTTGGTGGTTCTGTGGTTGAAAATACAGTTAAGACACAGTCCCAAGGGACACAGCACAGTGCCCAGTCCTACCCAATGCAAGGAGGGTAAACTTGAGACTTCCTGGTGAGTACTCCTACCCAGGAACTTATGCTCCCAAAACTGGCTGTCCTTTATAGGGGAATGTGGCTGGGCCTGCTGAGGACCAAAGTGCTAACTTACCCTCGCCTCCTCACACAGGAAGTGAAATGCCCCTAGTTTTCTCTCACAGGTGCGCTCACACACAGGCCTCGGTATGACCTAGTGTGTAGTGTCCAGGACATTTGTCCTTTAGCGTGAAAAGGCCCTTCCTATCTGCTTTCCAGGAAGCAGCCTGCTGCAGTGGCACTGACGCACAGCCCATGAAATAGTTAAGAGACTTTATTCTAATAGCTATAATTACAGTGCTTGTCGAAATGAAAACTGAAAACAAGTATACAAAACAGTTGATTACTAATTGTGTATTGAAAGCAGTAAGAGGTTCCACGACACCAAATAAACCAGTTCTGAGGTTGTCCCAAGATAAATTTAACAGCTCCAGCTTCTTCAGTGTTTATCAAAATACAAAAGAAAAAAAGTAGAGGTCGTCTTTCTCGATGGCAAATCGGACCCTTGCAGGCTGAGGGAGGAAGCTACTTCACACATGGAGATGGGGGTGCTCCGGGAAGTGGGTCTGCAGTAAACAGACCCTCCCAGCTTGTATGAGCTCCTGCTGGTGAGACCCAGGCCTCCCACCAGCATGTCCAAGCAAGCTGGGAATGCACACCAACCACGGATAAGGCAGGGCCCTGCCACTTGCAGTGGGCCCCCAGCCCTCCGCTAGGTGACCGTGTGAGCACGAGTACAAGCAAAACGCTATGGAATGCAGGTGACCCAAAGACAGGCAAGTCACTGGGGGCTCTACTGTGACCATGCAGCGGATGGTGGTTTGTTGTCACCGTCTCCTGTTCCTACGGGAACAGCTGATCCGATGGACTAGCATTCAGGCCATTACTGCAAAACCTACACTAGGCATAGTCTCCCTTCTGTGTGTTCAAGTGTTCTTGTATGTTTTAACTATTTAAAAAAATGCACTGAGTTTGGGTTAAAAACCAACCACCAAATGGATCCCGACACCAGTCTATAGGCCAGTGGCTCCCAGAGGCCAGGTACCCAGACACCCAAATCCCTTCTCAGTACTGACAGTGAGTTGATTCTTTTTACAATAAAAAAGCTAAGTAATATTGCATAGGAGTACCAGAAACTGCCTCAGTGGAAACAGAAACTATTTACATTAAATAAAAACCTGGCTGCAGGCTGCGTCTGCACATGTACACACGGTGCGATGCACACTGACCAACCCATGGAGACAGCTTCTGGCACTCAGGACCACAGAGTCGCATGTTTGCCACATGAGAGGAAAGCGGAGGGCGGAGAGGAGGAAGTGAGGGGAAAGGAGGGGTCTGGTTCACTTCTGGTTCCGGAGCTGATTGGACAGCCAGTCCAGTCCTTCATAGAGCCCATCCCCGCTGGTGGCACAGGTGGCCTGAATGTACCAGTTCCTGTGGCGTAGAGAGTGCAGCCCCAGCTTGTCTGTGATTTCGGCTGCATTCATGGCATTGGGGAGGTCCTGAAAGGAAGAAGTCAGTTGCAGGGACCAGCAGCAGCCAGTCCCCAGACAGATAGCAGGGGCCCAGGCCAGCCTCACCCCCTTTTCCTGAAATAGGCACCCCACCCGCTTTGGGAGGACCTTGCTGGCACCTACCTGCTTGTTGGCAAACACCAGGAGAACAGCATCTCGGAGCTCATCCTCAGCCAGCATCCTCATGAGCTCTTCACGGGCCTCGTTAACACGCTCTCTGTCATTACTGTCCACTACGAAGATCAAGCCTGCAACACAGCAGCATCATGGCACATGTGGAACACTCCCCACCTAACCAATCCACAGGCTATCGACCCAGCAGAGCCATGGAACTCAGACACGAGGTTCATCTCTTAGACGAGGCAGACCAGAGGAACCTGAGATGAAAACCAACCCCTCACCTTGAGTGTTCTGGAAGTAGTGGCGCCACAGTGGCCGGATCTTGTCTTGGCCACCCACGTCCCACACGGTGAAGCTGATGTTCTTGTACTCAACGGTCTCCACATTGAACCCTGGAGACAAGGTTGCAGCTGAGGGCCCTCTGCACTCAGGAGCCCTAGGTCTCACCCCCACCCTGGCCCAGTGATTTACCTATAGTGGGAATGGTGGTCACGATTTCACCCAGCTTCAGTTTGTACAGAATTGTCGTCTTCCCTGCAGCATCCAGGCCCACCATGAGGATGCGCATTTCTTTTTTGCCAAAAAGGCCCTTGAAGAGGTTCGCAAAGATATTCCCCATGATTGTGGATGGAAGTGACACTGGCCAGAGACCTGAGGAAGCAAGGTGTCCAGAATTGTTAGGCACTGCCAGTGTGAGCCCCGTAGAGTGTTGAAGACATGCACCTAGAGACCCGCTCAGTCTTCTCCCACCCCTCCCCTCCTGAAATCCCACAGAGGGAAATATAATTCAAGCCAGTTCCCAGGAAAAAACCCTGCCCACCTGTCTCCCTTGTCTCTCCAAGGCCACATAAGCAGGGAGCAAAAGATGCCAGACCAACCAAACCGTGCTTCCCAAGTTAATTCACCCACTGCACTGCAGGTGATCTGACTACAACCCTGCTCCCTCACACTCAAGCTGCCATGTTTAGAGACACATGAGGCCTCTTATATTGAAACAAAGCTCTTCACAGGGCCAGAAAGAACCACCTTAGTATCTCTCCTCAGGCACAAGTGTCAACAAATCACCAAGGAAGATCAGGTGCTGGGAGGCCCCCCCATAGGGCTAGAGCGGTCACACTACAGAATCAGGACCACAAGCCAAATGCTCCAACATGCAGGGGTGGCAGCAAATCACAACACAAGAGGACTAGTGTGAGACAGGCAGGCACTCCTGCCAGCCCAGGTCAGTGGCTAAGAACATATCCATTTACCTCAAGGTAGCACTAACAGCTTGAGCCCTTTGAGATCCAACAGTATGCCTCTGGCAGCACACTCCCTGAGGAGACACACACAAGGGCATGCTCAGAGAACAGGAAATACCCCTGCAAGGGCAGATACATACACTGTAGGGCCCACTGGTGTTGAAACAAAAATACTTTTGAGTGCCAATCAAATCTGTTGGCACCAATTCACCAGAGCCCAGCCTGGGGCTGTAAGGGCCTCTAAGAAGAATAAGGCTGACCAGACCTGGGCCTCATGGGGTACAGTAGACACTCTGATTCTTGTCATCTAAACAGGGACTTTATTACCTTTTCAAGTACTATTAACTGATCCACAAGGGAAGAGGTATCATGGCCTCACACAACAGAGAAAATAGGAGTGATCTTATTCCCCCAAATCCCTCTCTTGGTGGCACTTAATCCATTCATGAGGATGGAGCCTTGAGACCCAAACACCTGCTGAATATTGTTGCACTGGGGTTCAATTTCCCATACATAAACTTTGGGGGGTACATTCAGGTTACACAGCTAGCAAGCCCCAGATGCCTGGCTGAGGTGATGCTACCACTGTCCCAAATGTGCCTAGTAGAACCCCTTCATGCTGGCTCCAGTGTGCTCTGGACAGAGCTCTCTGGAGTTTAAGCAAAACTTTGTTATCATGGTCCCTTTTCTTAGGACAGCCAAGCTCTCAGGTATCAAGGATGAAGAGCACCTGTAGGGCACAGAGCAGATGAACACCTCCTCTCAGCACAGTCCTGAAATCATTGCCCACAGGGGAATAAAACTATCAGGACAGAGAAAGGGGAAACGGGACCACACATCTAACACTCTACCCTTATTTCTTACCAAGACAAGAATAATGGCAATTCCAGCCCTATGGGGCTTTCCACATCACCTCCTGTGTGCTCCTTCCTTGGGAAGGGAAGAGCAGAAAGGAGTCCACCCAGAAGAAAGCCAAGTCTGTGCATGAGATCAGCAGCAAGTATTGTGATGTTCCCCTTGTGGGATGGATGGGGGCTATGTAGGGGCAGCAGGTACCACAGGAAGAAAAGAATGTGGGAGATTCCCAGAATGCCCTAGAGATATGCAGGTAAGGAGCCATCAAAAGCTTAGCTCAATCTGCTCTTCAAAAGCCTCCTTAATTGTGGGGAACTAGTGTCAGTCACTAGTATATCCATAGACATAACCCCCCTCAGCAACAACACACAAAGGGAGAAGAAGAAAAGAAAAACTGGTTACCTGGGTGTAGTTCATAACCCCCCCACCCTATGGACAGATCCAGTATGCACACCAAAGAAGGACCCCAGTGGGTAGGAGACAGAGAGGCGGGAAACGGGGATACCTTCGCAAGAGTTGCTCATATACAAGTATACACTTACTCATAATAAAGATATTTAAAAAAAAAAAAACTCTCCTTAACACACAAAAAGCATGGAGGAAAACAAAGAGACAGACACTAATAAGAGAAAACAGCAACAACCTACCCCCAACCCCAAGCATGCACAGAGGCTTGGTCACCAGCACTGCATAAAAACTCAGTACCACATGAAACTGGGCATGGTGGCATCTACCTATAATCTCAGCACTGATGAGGAGGATCGGAACTTTGTCATCTTTGACTACACAGAAGTGAGGCCAGTTTGGATGACTACACGGAACCTTTCCAAAATAATAATAATTAATAATAATAAGTGTACATACAACACCAGCATAAGTGTCCACAAAATAAGAGCAGGACAGTGGAACAAAGCTAAATGAGGAACATGAGTCGTTCAAAATGTCGGGTGCAAAAAAAAAAGTCCAATGTGGTGTACATCCCAGTCCTAGGGATGCAGAGGTAGTATGGCTGGGAGGTCAAGGCTCGCTGGGGACTACAGAGTGAGTTCTAGGCCAGTCTGTGTGAGAGTGAGACCATACCCCAGAAACCTAACAAAAAGTTCAAAATGAAGGCTCTCAAAGTAGAACAAGAAAAGTACAACCAAAAGGTAACTTAATTCTAACACTTGTGAGGCAGAGACAGGAGAATGGAGGGCTCAAGGCCAGGCTGGACTAGACTGTTCAAGAAAAAAAAAATCTGGATGGACATGGTGGCTCATGCTTGTAATCCTAGCACTCAGGAGGCTGAGGTTATGAGTACTGACTTAAATTTGAGGCCAACCTGGGTTATAATGAGTTCAAGGCTACAGTATGAGACCCTGGCTCAAAACAAACAATAGCATTCCCACCAAAATAAAACAAATGGGAAGGAGAAATTAAAAGAACAGATAGACAAGACTGGCTGTAGAGGAGGAGCACAAGTCCTAAGAGCTGAGGCCTGCTGCTAAGGCGCAGTGATGGTGGGTAAAAGGTTCTCAGGCAACTTTCTCAAAATCCCCAGACTAGGGTAGGGGCTGGGGAAATGGCTTAGTTGATGAAGTGCTTGCAAGCATGAAGACCCAAGTTCACTCCCCAGTCAGCAGGTAAAAATGCTGCCTGTGGCAGTGCACAGCTGTAATCCCAGTGCTGGGGAGGCAAGACAGATGGATTGACAAACTAGTCTAGCCTAACTAGTGAGCTCCAGGCCTATGAGAGATCCTGCATCAAAAAGAGGTAGACAGGCTAGGTGTGGTGGCACACTCCTTTAATCCTAGTAACTGGGTGGTACACGCACGAACACACGCACATGAGCACTGCAAAAGCAATTCTGAGGCTACAGCTCTTAACCTTTAATTCCTATCAACTAGGTTAATTATAAAAGGCAGGGAGTACATCACTTACCTATTTTTGTTATGGGTCTGGTAATGCTAGGGAATTGGGAAAGACTAACAGGTACTGGCAAAACACAGGGAGGAACCATAAGATTTACTAAACAAACAAAAATAACCAAAAGCAGGTAATGATCCTCTCCATCAATCAGTAGTGTCCATGCACCAGGAACCTGTGCAGTAAAAGTGTGCCCCCTTCTTCCAAAGCAACATGTCACAAATGGAAAAACAAGGGGCATTCACTGGTGGTTACTGCGCTGTGTTGGAGGTGGGGAGGGGGTGAGGTAGAGGAACCTTGGGACAGCTCCTTGTTACTGATGGTAGGATTAAAAACCAACAATAATCCTAGAACTTGGGAGGTGGAGGCAGGAGGATCAGATCATCAAGGTCACCCTCTACTATGTAGTGAACAGACAGAAGCCAGCAGAGGGTCTGGTCTCAAAAAGCAAAACAACATGTACCACCAAAGAAAATGGGTAGCAGGCTGGAGAGATGGCTCAGTGGTTAGGGAACTTGCCTGCAAAACCTAACCACCCAAGTTTGATTTCCCAGTGCCCATGTAAGGCCAGATGCACAGAGGGGCACATGCATCTGGAGCTCATTTACAGTGGCTGGAGGCCTTGGCACACTCATTCTCTCATCTGTCTCTCTTTATCTCTCTCTCTGCTTACAAATAAATGATTTTTTAAAAAGAGAGAGAATGGGTATCTTCACTCCCACAGGCCCCTACAGCAGCAGCAGACCAGACAGGCAACTCTGAATGTCCATGTTCAGCAGCATGAAACTGACTACATTTGGCCCACACAACTGCACCACTGTCCATGACATATATGTGCCCACTGCTGCCTTCTGGCTCTCTCTCTCACTGCCCTGCCTTAAATTAATGTGCTGGGTCTACACAGGCAGACAATAGTACTTCCTGCCTTGGCAATTCTCAGTATCCTTGTTGGGGGCGCCCTGAGTCATCCAGTGCTTTTAGAACGGGTCCAAACCTAAAGAGCCTGTGCAGTGGGAGAAGCCCGATGGCCACATGCCACTGCCAGGTCTCTGCAGACTGCATGCCCAGTCCAAGTACTGTCACCTTTCCTCTACAAATCTCACACACAAGCCAAACCTGCTTTTCAGGTTTCTCTGCATATTACTCTGCTATTAGGAGGCAGTGAAAATGGACTTCCCCAAGAGCTTTTTGGTGGTTCATTCAGCCTCCCAAACCACCAGAGGGAGTGCCCCAGGAAGGAGGACCTGCAGACCCCTGGGATGGGGCCAAGCTAGCAGAGTAACTCAGACTGTTACTCTTTCCTGTCAGACTCAGGCCTCACCCTTAGACCAAGAAAGGCCCTTCAGGAAGAATGTGTTCTTTGGTACAGGTGGCCTTGTGTCAAGCAGCCACATACCTTCCAATACTCTTCCTGGAAAGGAAACCACATTGACCTCCCAGAAGAGGTGAGGCAAAAACTCAGCTTTAAGTCCACACCCGTTCCACATGGATGAATGAATGCAATCTGACAGGTTTGGCTGCTAAACAGGAGCAAGCAGCAAGATCCACTGCTCCTCCATAAGTCTCAGGGACACCTCAGCACAGCCAGAGAGCCTCATTTAAATGAGACTACAGATGTTTCCCTCAAACTTTTAACCCTAGTTTGACAGATCCTTACTACTGCTGACCAAATGAGGCTCATATGCTTCTTACTTAAATGATTGTTTTAATGTTGTTCCTTTTTAATTTGTTAAAATTTCTTTTCAAAAATATTTTTATTTGCGAGAAAAAGAGAGGGAAAAGAGAAAATGGGTGCACCAGGGCCTCCAGGCACTGCAAACAAACTCCAGATGCATGTACCACTTTGTGCATCTGGCTTTAATACATGGGTACTGGGGAATGAAAGTGGGCCTTCAGGCTTTGCAAGCTTTAATCACTGAGCAATCTTTCCAGCCCTCCCTTCTTTTTTTAAATTTAGCTAAGCCTGGAACTTGCTATGTAAGCCCAGGCTGGCCTTGAACTTGTAATCCTCCTATCTATGCCTCCAAAGTTTTTTTTTTCCTTTATTAATGTCAGATTCACTGCAGTATAAATTATATATACTAAAACTCAGATCACGAGTTTATTATCTCAATTTTCTTGTCCAAAGAAAATAAGCAAATATGAACATTAAAAAAAAAGCAACAGACTTAACTGATCCCTAACGCAAGAGGCCTGTAATTTAAAGGGGTCTATTTACTGTCATGTACAATGCAGCCACATGTAGACCTCTGCGCACATAACTTTATGGAATACATTTGTTCCTAAAGCCTTGGGACAGACATCACATGCCCCTCAGGCAAACGCTCCAGACTTCTAGGCCTGACATTTTCCTGTAACTAAGTACTGTACTACATTTGTCACTGTTTAAAAAAAAAAATTGTCTAAGATGAAAACAATGTACCAATACTAGGCACGCCTTTAAGGACAAAAGCATGACTCAGCCAGCACCCTCCAGAAGAGGAACATACATATGTGCTGCTTTGCACACCGCCTCCCCACAGCTGCTGCTCTTCTAAGTTAAGGATGGGTCAATACCTACCGGATCTGATGTGTAGGTGAGCTGAGTAAAAATGAAGTTAGATTACTCTTTCTTTGCAAGGTTAAACTATAGGGGAAATCCATAAGTGGACAGGAAAAGTTTCACCTGTGACTGTATCCATGAGTTGAGCTCTTGTCCACTTAAAAACCTTTTTGGGCCAGGCAGGGTGGCGCACACCTTTAATCCCAGCACTCGGGAGGTAGAGGTAGGAAGATCACCACGAGTTCAAGGCCACCCTGAGACTACATAGTGAATTCCAGGTCAGCCTGGACTAGAGCGAGACCCTACCTCGAAAAACGGGGGAAAAAAAAATTTTTTGTTTTCCCCTATTTATATTTTTAAATTGTCTCTACTTTTTACATAACCATTCTCAAAACATTTCACCAAAACATCCACATGAACTCTACACAGAGGCAGTTCTGAGGAACTATTCATTTGACTATTATGTGGCCTGTAACTGGAGTTTCAATAAGGAATTCCTGAGACACACAACTCTGAGACTTGTGGAGGTTGACATCAGGAGCATTTTGCCACACATCTGTGCACATGCCCTTGTGGCAGATGCTGGTCATCTCTTGGTGTCTTGTCTTGCTCTCAGTAACAGAATCATGACTTGTCACTGGGCATGAGGGCTTCCAGAAGAAAATCCACATATCCTAGGAGTCTGGACCCCATGTCTGTGGAACAGCAGTCTCTACATCCAACACATGTGGCTATGCTGGTAGAAAGGTGCAGATAGCCTCTACTTGTCTACAGTCAGGTCTCAAAGATCGGTCACTGGAAAAACAAGACAAACCAACAAATCTGAAGCTGAGTGTAGCTCATTGGGAGAGCACTTGCCTAGCATATGAGAGGCTATAGGTTTCCTCCCCAACACCACAGATAAAAAAATATAACACATTTAGGAACACAAAGACGCAAATGAGAAAGGAATGAAGAGACAAGGACAAATGGCCTGACCTGGCCCAGCCCTCCCCTGGTGACCTTACAGTCACTAATCTTATACCTCAGCCAACCTTACATGGCCATCAGACCATCATCAACCTGGATGTCTGGCACACCCAAGAAAGACTATGCCACTGCCTGACCAGAACCCCGATTCCTTGTGAGGCTCACCAGGGTCTTGAATCGGTTCCCTAGAGCCTGGTTTTTTATTCTTCACTTCTCTTGGGCACACAAATGGAGGATGCACTTCTGCACTAGGACAATACCAGCTACAGACAGGTGCAATCACGGAACAGAGAAAGGATGACCAAAGACCATACCCCATCTCTACGTTGAGATCCACAGAACTCTTGTTTGCTAGCTAACATGCATGTCCCCAAATCTGACAGGCTTCTCTGGCTGAAGCAACGAGTCTGACCCCAAGATAGCTAGGCTTCTTCATGGTGCCCTGCCCTCACAGAGTACACAGTAGGCACAAAGCCAAGCCATTGACTGCATACCTACATTGAATACAACCATCCCTGGGAAAAGGGGGAGCTGACAACTAGAACTCTGTTAAGAAGCAAATCACAGTCATTTAGCTTTGCCATTATAGCTCTTGATGTGCTCTCCACAGGAAAAAATGACACCCTCCTCCAGGGGAGGAACCAGGGGACCTGGTATCCCAGAAGCTCCCTTCCTCACTCTTGAGTGAAAAAAGGGAACTACAACAGCTTACAGCTAGCTAGTTTATGTTGCTTCCTTAAACTAGAGTGAGCAGGGCCCGCTGAAGCTTCATGAGTCAGGCATAGTGGCTCATATCTGTAATCCCAGCATTCAGGAGGCTGAAAGCAGAACTGTCTTGAATTGAAGGCCAGCCTGGGCTATGGTGTGAGACTGTCTCAAAAAACACGTCCCCGTCCCCCCCTTCAAGGAACTTTCATTTTGGGAGGTAGGGAATACACCCATTTTCTCTGAGGAAGTAGAAGAGTAAAAAGTATGTGGAAGAGTCAACTGTCACTAGATTCCCTCAGCCCTGGAGAAGTCTTACCTCATACTTATGGAGTCAGACAGACTGTAACCCCCTCCCTCCAAGCCTTGGAGGCCACTGTCCCTGCTGAACCTGGAACTTCTGGCTACACTTTAGAGCCCCCCGCCTCCAGGATCCCCAGTGTCAGGAAAGCCTTTCTCTAGAACACACACCTGCCAGTGCTTTCTCCTTAGTCTCCAGAGGCCAAGGTCCTCCTGAGTATCTCGAGATCCCATATACATTCTAGCATATTTTCTTGCTTTCAAGGTAAGCAGGGCCCCTACAGATGATACCCAGTTTCCAGTCCCAGTTTTTCCAACAAAAACTCCCAAATGAATACCAGGCAACTTCTTTCCAATTCTTCGGACTCAAACTTTGGAGACTTGCCACCTCCATTCACCTCAACACACTCCAAAAGCTGAACCAATCAGGTGTGAGATGGTGCCTGTGACATTTGGGCCTTTATACCACCATGGCTGCTATCTGGTGTCAAAAGCACCCTTTAGTGCACTGTTTCCGCCATTTGGAAAGGAAGCCAACAGACAAGCCGACATGCACACACAATTGCAGAGAACTCTGTGAGGCTACCCAACAATGACATCACAGGGAGATAAAAGGGAAGTGACTTCTATTCATATTTTAGTACTGGGCCCAGCCATGCTGAGGACAAAGAGAGGTGGCTGGCCACTGGGACACTAACGATAAGTCAACCTCAGCGATCTCAAGGGCTTATCACCTCCACAAAATAACCTTTTCCCTGTAAACAGAGAACAACTTTTGTTAATGTGGTCAAAAGAACAAAACACATTGCCCCTGACTTACAAGGTAGCTGCGTTCCCGGAAAACCCAGAACATACAATTATGCCAAAGAAAAGTGGCATCTTCATATCTTCCACCTACAGAAAAGCCACACAAGTGCTGCCTCTCAACCAGGGAAGAGCCAAAAACACGCTCCCACGGATTTCAAAATGCCCTTTCTGGGGACGAAAAGCTGCTCCAAGGACCAGGGCCATCTTCTTCCAGCAGGAGACCTGCCCTCCCACACTGCTCATGGCAGATTTCCAAACTGGAGTAAGTATGAACACCCACTCACCTTAGGGACCTTTGTCAACTGTCCCGGGACCACTGTGAAGCCTCTAGTTTCTCCCTCAGTCCTGCAGACTGCACATTCTACCACACCTCTGCTCAAATGTTACCTGTCAGGTGACATTTCTGCCTCCTTGGATTGACCCCAAGTCTCGTTGCCTTCACCACTAGGATGGGGGCCCCAAAAGCATGGGCAGGCAGTTTTATACCTCATGCTAAATAGGACCACCTTATCCTAGGCCCCTCACACATGGTGAGGGATGATAGACTCACCATCAGAGGGTAAGGCAGTGGTTAAGAAACAGCTATCAGGACTCTCAGGATCAAAATATCACCCACACCTTCAGGGAGGCTACTCCTAAAATTAGAATGTCAGAAAAAACCTACAGGGACAATGCTGCTGTGCCATTTTAAACTAACACAAGTGTGCTTTAGTGTAAACATTCCTATACCTCTAACATGTAGAGACCCAGGCATACAGAGATACTGAGAGCTACTGAAGACAAAAGCCATGGGAGGTACCATGGTGTGCACAAAATCTACCAGCTGTAAGAGTACATTCAGTTAATCTCCCTGATAAATGTTCAGAATCTTACTTTGACAGAAGAAATATGTTAAGAGCTTAAAATGTTGTGATGGTTGAAAACCCTAATACATGTCAAGCAAAATTTCACAGGTTGCTGATAGAATTTTAAATATAGAATAAATTCAACCAAGAAATAGTTGCATTCTCATCTACAGAAGATAGGATGCTTCAGAGGAACACATGCTTAGCATATTCTCATTCTTCAGGAACAAGTCTTGAGAAACCCTCTTCTTGGCCACATACACCTAAATCATGCTGAATCCAGGCCAGTTTTCTGTTTAGATATATGGCACTGCAAAAAATATTTTGACATTTAATATTGACAGGAGTTAAATATTCTACATGTAGTTACCTACCACAAGAAACCCTTTAGAAATAAATCCTAGCTTCCTAACATTTCTTTAACAGATAAACCTTTTTCTTTTCTTTCTCATTCCTTCTTTCTTTTGAAGTAGGGCCTCATTCTAGTCCAAGCTGACATGGAACTCATTTTAGCCCATGATGGCCTCAAACTCACCTTGATCCTACCTCAGAGTGCTGGGATTAAAGATGTACAACTGTGGAGGCCAGAGGAAGATAGTAAGTGTTCTCCTCTATAGCTTTTCTAACTGAACCTGGAACTTTCCCGTTTTTTTGTTTTGTTTTGTTAGACTGGAAATCCAGCAGTCCTTAGCACTGGGGTTAAAGGTTTGTGTAACCATGCTTGGCATTTTTTCCTGGGTGCTGGAAATTGGATTCAGGTCCTCATACTTGTGCAGCAAAGCAAGCACTCTTACCCACTAAGCCATCCCCCAACCTTAAAATTTATTTTAACAAATTCTGATTAGGTTTTCAGATTGTATCATGTATTCACTTCCTGGAATATGCAGCAATGGTAACTGAGTCTCCCACTCACACATTCAGTACACTAGCATCAATTTCCCGGCTGCCTAAATCATTCCCAAAAGCTACATCTGTAAAATTCTGCTTGCCTAGAATGGTGGCATGCCCCTCTAATCCCGGCAGACTATAACACCCAGAGGCTGAGGCAAGAGGACCTCAAGTTTGGCCAGCCTGTAATGCACTGAGACCCTGTTTCCTCACTACCACCATCACCAAACTGCCTGCCTTCTTTGGTTTCTTCCCTTCTTATCCTTTAAACTTTCTTCTTTATCAAGGCTTCCAGGGAGTGTCCTCTAGTCTGTTGGTTGTAGACAGGCTGCCAAGCCCTGTCACCACTGTGAGTGAAAACCAGGAAATAGGATCAGATAGGGACATTGTGGAGGTGGGACCAAAATCAGACAGCCTTACCACTCCTCCACATCAGTAACAAGCTTAGATGACAGATTCTGGGTGGGCACCCAAGAGCTCCTCCTGAAAATGCAGAGAATGGATCTGTCTACACTCAGCTGTGCAGGAAGTTTTCTAACTAATGAAGCTGTTTGACCTACCTGAGAATGTTGAAGTACCTTTCAGACACTGATCATAGGTATCACCCATGAACTAACTATAACTAAGCCTCAAAGGGTTTGTAATGGGCATAACTGGTTATGTTATGCTTATTACGTGTGGTGCATGTGGGGCCAGAAATCACAATGCATACAAGCAACCAGGAACGCACAGGTATCCTTTACTTCCCAGTAGGTTAGGGTCAAATCTTTCCCAATGAGTGGACATAGGAGAAAAAAAAAAAAGACAAATTCTTAACTAATTTAAGTTCCTACCAGAATTTTCATGTTTCTCTCCTATCTATTACATATTATATTTCCGTTCATTATCCTTAGCTCATGAAGGTCAAAGGGAGAATAATCATAAAAGCCAAAAGGAACAGACCATGAATGGCATGATAACCTAGAGTAGGGGTGAGATATCTGATGGCCTCCCAGTGGAATGCCACAGCTCTCAAAGAAATGTTCAGAAAAGGTTGATGAATGGAGCTTATAAATTAAGATTTAAATCTACATCAATGTAACACTTAACTTGGAAGAATCTGGAAAGAAATTTCAATCCACCTCTTTCGTGCCATAGCAACAGGCTACTCTGTGAACCTACAGAAGTTTTTTTTTTTTTTCCCCCCTCTTGATTAGACCACCTGAGCAGCTTTTGGTCCATGATGCTTTTACTTAAAAAAATTAAAAAAAGTTTTTTAAAGGTTGTCTGTCCCTTCTTGTCCCTATATGGTCCTGGATAGAAGCAGCCAGGCAGATCAAGATGTCTGAAAACCTGGCCAGCAGCACTTGGGAGGCTGAGGTAGGAGGATTGCTGTGAGGCCAGCCTGGAGCTAGAATTCTAGGTCAGCCTGGGCTATAATGAAAACCAACCAACCAAACAACTGAAAACCCTCTCCATAAAAGAGGCACAAGGAACATCTCAACCACATGACTGGAGCTCAGAATTAACTTTTTGCTTTCTAACTTTCCTTCCATCATGAATAGAGTAAGCAGTTATTCACAGGATCTTAAGCCCTTGTGTGTGCACACAAGTGTGTGAGGTGCTGGGAACCCAATCCCAGGCTTTATGCAGGTTAGATATGGGTACAGCTCTGCCACTGAGCTACACCCATAGCCCTTAAACCTCCTTGAAGTAGCAATTCCGTGTATCTGTCTCACAGGCAAGAGTAGACTGCTGGTGTTCCAGTGAGTCACTCACTTTATACAAGATAGCTGAGGACAAGCGATAGATGTTCCCACAACAGTGAGAAAACCTTTAAGCTAAGGAAACACATACTTCCAACAATGTGGCTCACAAGACCTGCGACAGACTTTACTTAAGTCTCACAGCTCTTCTCGGTTTGGATCACTTGTGACATTGCTGCTTAAAAAAAAAAGAAGAAAAAGAAAAACCCATGGTAAGACCTCTCCATCCATATAGTCAGTCTCAGAGACCAGAACACCACGGCACCTCACTGGCTTTCAGACTGACACACTGCAGAAAACACCAGAACCAGCTGTCAGGAACAACTACAACTGACCACTCACTGCAGCACTGATAGTGGTCAGCCAGCGACCACCCCAGCCTGCAGAGGAATGGTACCAAGGTGGTCCAGCCAGGTCCCCCACCAGGTCCACAGGCAGATTCAGGATTACTTCCAATCTACCCAGAAGGGCAGCAAGGAGCCACCCAGGGCTCCCCGCCCCCGAGGTCCTGAGCACGGACCCCAGGACGAGGATCGCGGAGGGGATGGAGGAGGTCCGCAGCGCAGACCCCAAGCCCCGTCCCCCGAGGGCTCTCGCTCGCTCCCCAGCACCCCGTCCCTCGTCCTCCCGGGCAAACAGAACAGGACCCTGGAGACCCGAAGTGGAAGCCCTCGCCACCTGCGTGACCTTGACGTCGTCTCGGGGCGGCCCGAGCCTCAGTTTCCCCGTCTCCTGCCCCCGGAAAGCTGGTGGCTCATCTTCCCGGTCGGGCCGCGGGCCCTGCTTCCCCTCCACCCCGCAGCCCTGGGCGTGGAGCCTCGGGAGGGGCACCGAGACACTGCGGCGGCAGGAAAGCCCGGCTTCCTGGAGAGGAGCCCGACGCTCCGGGCGCACTTCCGGGCTGCAGCCCGCGGGCCACCAGGACGGGCTGGGGCGCGGAAGGCCCCGGAAGCCTCGGGACGATGCCGGGCTCCAAGGAGGCCCCGATCTCTCCGCCCGGGCCGGCCGGCCGCCCAGGCCCGCTCCTAGCCGCGCCTGGACCCGGCCTCCACGCGCCCCAGGCCCGGCTCCACCATCGCCGTCGTCGCCAACAGCTCCGTGAGCCCCAGGCTGCACAGCCCGCGCCCCGCGGCCCCCGGCCGGCTCGCAGCTCACCCCTCGTCCTCACCTCGGCGGCTGCTGCTCCGAGCCAGGCGTTGGTTTCGCTCCCACAAGATGGCGGCGCTGACGGCAGCCACGTCAGCGCCTGCGGCCGCTGGGCACGCTGGGGAAAGAGGCGGACACACCTCAGGCCCCGCCCAGCACACGAGCGACGCACGCGCATTTATACCAAGCGGGCTGCAGGGGGCGGAGCCGGGAACACGCTCCGCCCCCGGATCGCGGCCGGCGTCTGTAGTCTGGACTACGGTAACCCCAGCGCGGAACCCGCTCGGCCGTGGGGTGTGGCCTCCAGGTTCGTTAGCATGTACGCATGCGCGACTGTGCACATCACGCCAACCCATTTTACGGATGCTGACACTGAGACAGCCGCTCGTTGTGCTGGTTCTGGAGCATCAGGGTCCGGGGGCAAAGGTCCTGTCAGCTCCTAGGGGATTTGAGGGCTCTCTCCGGGGTCCCCAGAATCCCTGGTCTTTCTGCTAGGCCGGGACACTGAAGAAAATGATGCGAATAAGCGGAAAGGCGCTTAAGCCACGTGTCAGACATTCACCGTGTTCCTACTCTGGTTTTGGTGCCATAGCGACTCGACTGCAGTGACAGTAGCAGCGAGCTACTGTGCATCCTCCAGAACTGACCCAGGTGATCCAACGGCCGCGAGGGGAAGGTGCTACCTGAGAGTGGTCAGAGCAGCCTCTGATGAAGGTACAAATGAGGTAGAGGAGCCCCCTGTACCTCCGCCAGGAAGCCCTCCCGCCTGGTCAGAAGTCAGCTGGAGATCTGTCTCTGCAGACACCAGACCTGCCCTCACCACTGCCCTCAGTTCTCTCACCCCAGCCTGATGTGTTGTGATTGGTCCTGCAGGCAAGAGGTATTGAGGGACTCTAGGGGGGTCTTTTAAGCCTAGACCCCTGTATATTTTATAAGCAAGAAGCAATGCTGTTACCTGTGTCTGCTCCAGTCACTGTTGGGTTCCAGTGGTGGCTTTGGGAAGGCATTCTCACTGGGCTCTGCTGGCTGGCACCTCTGGATTCCTCTCTTGGGGCTTCAGTTGCTGAGCCTGCTGTGGTTCCAGACAGTAGTGACCCATCCCCAAGCAGTCTCTTTCTTGGCCGGGGCCTCCCTGCTCAAGTGCCACCTCAATCAAGCTGCAATGGAGACACCTGCCTGGAGAGGGTTTTCTCCCATCCTCAACACACAAGTGTCCTTGCAAAGCAAACACAGAGTCCCTTCTGGTGGGTCTGGCTATCCACACCCTGGAGAAATGACAGGACATTCCCAGAGGCATGTGATATCAGCCACAGCCACATGAAAAGTCATCTGTGACAGCCTCATTAGTAGCAAGGAGACCTAGAAATGGGGTATCCAACAAGTACACCCTAAAGTTACCAACCAGGAACCAGAGCACTTCCTGATCCTAAAAGACAAAATTGAGACAGAATGTAGATAAGAGTGGTGATTACACCATTTATTTCAACCTGATCACTGCACCTTGTAAGTGGATATTGAAAATGTTCTGTACCCATAAATAATGACTTTGTGTTAGTTAAAAATTTAAATAGCTACTGTAGATACTTGATAAAGTATTTAATCAACGGTAAGTTTGAACTCGATCCTGTTGTTAAAGCCTAAAGAGCTAGTAGGTGGGTTAAGCCCCCAGTAAAATTGTCATATTGTACATCTTAAAGAAGTTTGTGTGTTAAATTGTGTATTCACTTAAGTATATATACTTTT
>PVHP010008301.1:0-53760 GCA_004024765.1 Zapus hudsonius | reverse complement strand
AGTGAAAAGACACCCAGCAGAATGGAAGGCAATCTTTGCCAGTTATTCAGCCAATGAAGAATTCATATCCATAGAAAGAAAAAGTTAAGATCAAAGGACTCCATCATTCAATAATTAAGTGAGCAAATGAACTGAAAAAACACTCTTCAACAGAAGTACTAGTGGCCAATAAATTCATAATAAAATGTTCAACCTCTTCAGCCTTCCAGGAAATAAAAATCAACCCTGTGTTGAGATTCCATCTCACACCAGTCTAAATTGATATTACTAATAAAGCAAAAAATAGCAAATGCTGGAGAGATTGCAGGGGAAATAAACTCTTATACACTGCTATTGGGAATGCAAATTATAATTAGTGCAGCAGTGGTGGAAATTAATGTGTCATTTCCTCAACTGAACTAAAAGTGGAACTGTCATGTGATCTAGCTATAACCCAGGTGAGTATATTTTCCCAGAAGAGTCAGTCAGGACACACAGAACAAATCTGCCTAGCCATGGTTATCACTATTCACAACAGCCTACTTATATAGAATCAGCTTAGGTGCTTATCAATGCAAGAACGAATAAAGAACAAGTGGCATATATACATAATTGTGTCTTACTCAGCCATAAATAAAACTGAAATCATGTTGTTTGTGGGTAAATGGATGGAACTGGAAACCATCATATTAAACAATGAGGCAAACTCAGAAGTATAGGTGTGTTGGTGAAACTCACTAATCACCCAGGAAATAAACCTTTTTGCATGTTTAAGAAACATTCTCTAGGTTGTACCCATTGGGCTGGATGACCCACCCTAAATACAGGCAGAATCTTCCCATGGGATTGGGTACACATGGAATGAGAAGGAGGATAGAAGTTGAGCACCGACATCCTTCACTTTCTACTTCCTGACTGTGGACTAAATGTGACCAGCTGTTTTATGCTCCTGCTGCCATGCCTTCCCTACCATGATGGGCTCTGTCTCCTCAAACTGTAGGCTGAAATAAGCCCTTCTTCCCTGGATTGCTTTTGTCAGGTATTTTACTGTAGCAATAAGAAGGACACTACAGGTCCAGGATGTTTTCTGACATGTATAGGATTTAGAAAAAATCATAAAGCATGAAAGTGGATGTGATGGTTAGGCTTTGTTGTCAACTTGATCTTTGTAGTTGTTGTGGTGGGTCTCTGAGGATGTACACTGGAAAGCAGCCTCTCAGTGGGGGCAGGATGTAAGGAAGCTCAGGGAAGCTAGAAATGAACATCCCTTCCTGGGAGGGCAGTGCAGGAAGGAAATTCTAGAGACTCAGGAAGCCAACAAGTCTGGGATAGGGTTGCAAGACTCGACCCAAAGGCTATGTAAGGGGAAGGAAATTTCTCTCCCTTGGCCTCTGCCTGTTTTCTGTTCTTTGTGTGTGGTGTTGGTGATGGGTTTCTTTCTCTGCTTGATCCTGTGAAAGGGGGATGGCCTTTTTCACTATTATGGAACTTCCTCTGGATCTATAGTTTCAATAAATCCTTTTCTCCCATAACTGTGCCTGGTTTGGAGACTCATACTGTGAAATAATTATACAATAAAAGTAAATGCACAATAAAGTTAAAAGAGACATATATGTGATTACTAAAATTAATATAGAAATATGGTGTTGGAAAATAGAAAAAGGAATTAGTCAGGAAATAAAGAATTCATAGTTGGATTGCTTAGGTAATAATAGTAGTTAGCAAGGAGATAAAGTCTAGTAAAGTTTATATACTGAAAACAATAGATGTCTGTCATGGTTTCATCCAGGTGTCCCCCACAAACAAATGAATGTGTTCTCAGTGATCGATCCTCAGGTGATGGCAATTTGGATTTTACTTTGATGGAGCTGTATTGTTGGGTGGGCTTATGGGGGTTATAAACCAGCTTCCCCTTGCCAGTCTTTGGTACACCTTACTGCCATTGATACCAGTGATGTGGTGGAGGTGATGTCCACCCCTCTGCTCATGCCATCGTTTTCCCTGGCAGGATGGAGTCTCCCTCAAGTCCATAAGCCTAATAAACCTATTCCTCCACAAGCCGCTTTTGCTTGGGTTCTTTCTGTGCAGCAAATTGAAAGCTGACTTCAGCAATGTCCTAGGACAAAATCAAGATGTTTTTTCAATGAAAAATTCATTAAATTCTCACCCTGTCCTTTTAACTTAAGAGAGTCGATTAAAAAGTAGTTTTAAGACATCTTTAATGTACCAAGGGTATTATTTTTATTCATTTTTAAATTTTGTAACCATACCATTTCAAGCTGTTGCCTCATTTAATAGATGAGAACAAAGACTCATAAAAATCTATTTAAGATTTATATATATTTATAAGAATCTTACTCCTCCGTGTTGTGACTTTAAAACTGTATTAGGTACAAAAAACTAGGTGCAAAGAAAACTTATTAAGAATCATAGTTCTTTTATAATCATAGCCTTATGTTTGGTTAATATAATATACTAACCTTCAAGTTAAAAAGTGATATTAGAGAAAAGAACCTTCACATCTACTTTGAGGAAAAGAGATTGACTCTCTTATTATATTCTCAAGCCTTAAAGATGTAGTGTGTATTTTTCTACTCGAATAGAAGACAGAATAAAAGGTTTGATCTTACATTAACCACTATGTAAAGAAAGCTTCCATTTATTCTGGTGAAATTAAAAATGTATAGCACTAGACATTTGGGGAAATTTACCTCACAACAAAATGTGTATGTACTATTAGCACTGTTGTTATTTATTTATGTGTAGCTAGAATTGCAAACTCATATAGGAACAAAACTCAATTCTGAGAAACTGTAAAAATGCAGAGCCTGCCATAGGCTTTCTTGGAGGTGGTGTAGGAAGTCAGTAATGTTGAGTCAATTGTCGGAACTAGTTTATATTTGTAAGTGACTCCTCTAACTCACATTAGCTCAGAGATTTGGAGCATAATCTGGCTGTTGTTGAATTGAGGAAAGATGATAACATTAACAGAGGGAATTTTTAGTTTAGTCCTAAATGGGCAGCCATCCCTTACCATGTGGCCTCCTGTGGGAGATATTGAATGTTCATCAGAGAAAGGGGTGCCTTTACCAATTGGGGGTGAGTAAGGCTTGAATACATTGCTATCTTCCATTAAAAGGCACTTAGGTCAACTGTGACATTCTTTTGAACTGAACAGCTTTCAATCCTAATTGTACATATTTCAAGATTCCTTGCAAATGTCTTGCTGGAAGAAGAAAGAAGATGTCATTTCAGCATCTTTATCTCATTTAATTTCCTTTGAAAACTGATCTTGGAAACAAAACATAACTAGTCTACAGAAACAAAAATGCCCATTCTCTCTGATTTGCAGACTCTAGATTTTAATACTTTATGTATGTAAATAGGGCTGTGAGAGAGGGTGTAGGCTATGGAAGTAGATAGGCGCACTAGAGGTGAGACAAGAGATGCTGAGAAGTAGGAAAGGAGGGCTGAAGGACTCTGCTAACAAGAAAGCGAAAAGAAGACTGCAGGATAGGAGACCCCTAGGAAAGGAAGGCCTAAGCATAGGCCACTGGTGTCTGTCTCTATTGACCTATCCTGGGTTATCTGACTTGCTGTGGTGATAGGTCTCTTGTTTACCTCATCATTTTCTCATAGGTTTCATTTGGGGCCTATATGATATGGAGAGGGATAGGAGGAAATACAGGGGAAAGGAAGCACCAACAAAATCTGTTTGAAAAGTGCCATAATAATGTATGTCAACTTATAAAAAAAAAGACTTTAAAAGGCTAATGTCTGATTTGCAACTCTAAAACAATTCTTTTGCAGCCTTTGGGGGGAAAATTGTTTGAATTGTATAGATTCCATTCATCACATTTATTTTTTTAAGGAGAAAGATGAAAGAGGAATGCATCTTCTTTTGAAAATATGTTACATACTTTTTTAGAACCTGAAAAGATTTAAATCCATTTAAGTTTACTTTCACTTATTTTTTTTATTTTTGCACACATTAGCAGACAGGAAATATATTCAAGGTCATACAAGAAGAGTATAAAGATTAAACCAAGTTATTTTTATTGCAAATTCAGAAAAAGTGCCATAGCACTATCTTGCCTTTTTTAAACTTCATTGATAAATAATAAATATGAAATGCCAAAACACTATCAATCAATATGTACTAAACAAAAATGTCAAGCAATGTATTTAGAAATTCCAAGGACTTATTATAAACTCGTATTACAGATGAACACTCATAATTTTCTTAAAACAATGACATTGCTTAGTTCTTAAGTATCATACATAAATCATTTGTTTAATGAACTTTGACTTTTAACATTCATTATGAAAAAAATAAACAAGTGTCCTCTGTCATTGGAGATGCCAAGGAGAATGCATCAACAGAAATTAATAGCCAATGGAACCTGATGAATTCTCTTTGAGAATATTTTCATGACGGAAGCTTGGCAGTGGTTCCATAACTAATCACAGAAAAGCATAAGTCCTCAGCTCCACATAATGGATAATATTCCTTATTTTTTGAATATTCTTTTCCTTTCTTTTTTCCTTCCAAAAAAGAATAGCTCCATCTCCCCCTATAATGTCTCCACATCAATTTCTCTATCCAAATTCTACTTTTCCAAGATCCCTCACACTACCAAAGAAAGAATTAATCTTATTCTGAAACTATGAATCATTTTAGAATTCTACTCAGAAACCATGATCATACAATACTGATAGTGTCTATGTCATATACTTTCCAGTGCACAAATCTTCCAAAAGGAATAATTCACATGCTTCTAAAAAAATGAGATTGTGTGTTTGTGTGAATGTATTTTAGAAATGGGTTTTCTTTTAGATATATTACAATTTTATCTTCTTTATTTGCCAATTTAGTCATGTGTAAAAATAGCAAAACTGGAGTTTCCTTCAGCTTCTGAATCCTATGACTGGGTGACTTATAATGTGTGTAGTGGTTTGTATGTCCCTCAAAGACTCATGTACTTGAATATTTGTTCCCCAGTTGGTGACACCACTTAGGAAGATTATGGCACTTAAGGAGGTTGAGTCTTTCTAGAGGAAGTTGGAGGTGGGCCTTAAGGTTTAATAGCCAAGCCTATTGAGTATTCTCTCTCTTTCTTTACTTACTCCACACTTCTGTGAAGATATAACTCCAGCTCTCTGCTCCTGTGGTGCTTTCTCTACCATAATGAAGCTTCCCCTTGAAAACTGGAAGCTGAAAATAAATCCTTTCCTCCCATAAAATGTCTTTGGTTTGGTGCTTTGTCCTAGAATGGAGGAAGTAACTGATATAAAACATTGGTGTGAAGAACTGAGTCATGCCTGTAACAAATTTGATCATGTGGTTCTTAGTCTTTTGGAACGGGTTTGTGGGAGGAATGTGGTAAGATTTGAAACTTTGGACAAAAGAAACCTATAATGTTATAAGCAGTGCTTACAGGGTCGCTCTGGTGGGAATTTGAAAGTTCAGAAGGCAGAAAGAAAGGCAGACAGTGGAGGTATGGCTTATGAGATTTCAGAGTTGAAAGAGTTCCTCTAGGTAGTTCGTGTGATATTCTGGCAAAGAAACTTGCTTCATTCTTCCCATACCCTGAGAACTTGAGCAAAGTTGAAATGAAAAGTAATGAAATACAATATTTGGGGAGGAAATTTCTTTAAGACCAGAAGGAGTTGAGTGTGTGGTTTGATTTTTCTTTGGTGCTCTAATTTATATTTACTATTAAAGAGAAAACAGTGCCCCCAGCAAAAATGACATGACACATAAAGAAATGTAAAGACATTTTAAGTCTCAAACCCTGAGGCTGCAACCATTTCAGCTGTAAGTGTTAAAAAGATTATCATCATTAAGGCTAAGCAAGCTTTTCTGCACTGTGATAGTAGTAAAGATGCCCTGAGGGAAAGACCCAAGACTTTAAAGGCTTGGGATATTGAATGTTAGTTCTTTTGTTAAATAAAATATACGTAATATAATGAGAGAGTGAAAGAGAAAGAGAGCGAGAAAGAGAGACAGAGAGAGAAAACATATATGGGTAAGCCATGGCCACTTGCCACTGGAAAAAAACACCAGACACATGTATCATGAGTGGACATCTAGCCTTATGGGAACTGAAACCAGGCTATCAAACTTTTAAAACATATACTTTTGACTACTAAGCAGTCTCCCCAACCCAAGAATGTTAATTCTTTTGAAAGGAAAAGCCTGAAAGGAGAATGAAGGAGTCCCTGTGGGACTCTGCTAAGAGGCACAAAGGACATAGGGTTAAAGGAAAGTTGAGACTGGCCAGAAACCCTGATAATTTCAAGCTTCTCTGAGTTTATCTGAGACCTGTAGGTGTTTTGGCCATCTCCTTATTTTATCCTAGACACTCCAGCCCCCCTGGAGGGCCATAACAAGCCTTCTGAAACCCAGGCACTTCAAGGCCTGAGTTTCCTAAAGCTCACACACCCCAGCTGTAATAACAAGCCTAGGCAATAAAAGTTTAAAGATCACAGGTCCTCTATAGTCACCGACATCCAGTACATGTCTAGAGTAATGTAATTCCGGCCACTTGGAGCTGAGAAAATCCCCTCAACTTATCTATGCAAACTAGGCATCTACAGGTTACTGGCCCCTGCCAATCCATTCATGAAACATCCACAGACTACCCTGCCCTTACCAATCCCCTTGCTACTTCTGCCCCTGCCTCTGCTTTTTCCTCTATATAAACAACCTTTTTCTGTGTAATAAACAAGAACTCTTCACTGCAAGTTTCTCCCAGGTGGCCATGCCCATTGGCTCACCACAGTCCCAAGACGCTGTCCACCCAGCTATGTGGACGGACCAGGGTGTTAGAGTACAATGACTCGCCAAGAAATCCACGAACCACAAGTCCCCTGTTCTCCAAGGTCAGCTAGCTGTGACTACTGTAGCTGTGGTTCAAGGTCTCTACTTACCAAAAGAATTTGGCAATGTTGTCTAGATGGTGCTTGTCCAGGAAGAGTGAAGAATGCCAAATTGGCGTCAAAGATATTAATGAGTTTGCAGAAAGTGTTTGTGGGGCTGAGTCAGAATCCCTGCACAGAGGCCATGAAAAGTTGCTGCATGAGGCTGTGAGAATGAAATATTGGCTGCTGTGGAGACCCTGGAAAACAGGAGATGCCAGTACTGGGGGATATCTGCCAGAAAGAGCTGAAGGCTCTTGGAGGATCCTGCTCAGGAGAGGGTCTATAGACAGAACAGCTGGAACAATAGTACCACCCAAGATTTTGGGATCCCAGGATATTTCATCATGAGTTTCAAATACATGGAGCTACAGGATCTGTTGTTCACCCAGCTGGATTTTTGTCTTGCATTGGTACAATCTTTCCTTGTTAGGCCCTAATTCCTCGCTTTTGGAGTTTATTATGTCATTATTCGTTGGAAGTATGTCACTTGTGTTTTGATTTTACAGTTAAGAGGCAGTCTTGAGTTTCAGGAGAGACCTAAAACTTTGTACTTTTGAACAGTGTTGGGGATGATAAAACCTATGGGGACTCTAGAAGTTGGACTGAAAACATTTCGCATCTTGAGGTACCCATGAGTCTATGAGGGTCAGGTGCAGAATGTGGTCATTTGAATATTAAATATCCTTTATAGTCTCCTGTGTTTGAATATTTATATCCCCAGTTATTGTTGCTATTTGGAAAGTTTTTATGTGGAAGAATGAGGAGGTGGAGTCCTCCTGGAGGAAATGAGTCACTGGGAATGGACCTTGATGTTTTGTAGTCTAACCCCACTGGGTGTTCTTGTGTTCTCTACTTTCCTCCCTGCCTATGAGAAGATGTGATGCTGTTAAGGTCAGACCTTTCTGCAGAGGCAGCCCCCTCCCCCTGAGTGGGAGGTGTCTAGTTAGAGCTACAACCTAGGTGCTAAAACTGATTGGTCAATTATAAACCAATCAGCTGTCTCTCTGGCTCACCTGGGAAGAACTTAAATTCTCTTCCCTAGAGGAAGTGGGCCCTTCTTTTCTTCTTCCACGTGGCAATGGAATAGAGGGGACTGCTGACCCAGGCCTCAGTGAGGTAAGGCCTATACCCCTACCCCAGCTAATGGCTGGGGTGGGGGTCAGGCTCCAGACTCTTTCTCTTATAAAACTTTCCTTTTTATGATGGGAGCTCTCTGTTATCTTTTCTTCTTCTACTTATTTAGCTAAATAATATAAGTTCTGTTGAACTCTCTGAAATGTGTTCTCCCTACACTGGTGGCTGAAGGACTCTGTAACTTCCTACATGGTGACTGGAAAATTCCCCATCCAACTCCCCTTTTCCTAATTTACAAATTAGAATAAATGTATAATTAAAATTTAATTCTGTCCCTGTGTACAATTCTTTGGCATTAGAGGACACAAACTCAGAGTAGGAGGAGGGGGAAGGGAGGATTCCAAAACTCTCTCTCTTTCTCTCCCCCCATGTTGCTTACAAATATTATCAGCAATCTGTATCAATGCCAGCTGTCTTTGACTTCCACACTTTTCCTACCAGGGTGAAACATCCTCTCAAAACTCTACCAAAAATAACCCTTCCCTTTTATATGCTGCTTCTGGCAAGGTGCTTTTGTCCCAGCAACAAGGAAGTAACTGATACAATGTGTCTCACTATCAAAATTAGAGACAAATTTTTATACAGTTAAGTGTGCTAACAGAATAGTTTCCAATAGGTGCCAAATGTGATTACATTTGGAGTCCTATGGACAATTCTTTCAAAAAAAAATTAAAAAGGCAATGATTTGAAATCTAAAGATATTTGCAGCTGTTCAGCTAGTTGAATATTCACTTCTAAGATTGTCATCTCCAAAATAAAACCCATTTTGGGGCTAATTGTTACTTACACTAATATCAGAGCATAGCTCTTCTGCAATCTCTTCGTGACTGGATTTCACAAAGCTGAGGCCAACTTTATAATTATGATCATTACTCCCAAAATTCCAGAGGGAGCCTGAGAGACATCAGAGGATCTGTGTGGCAATTTGGAGTAGAGTGAGATAATTTTCATTCATGTCCATGTAACCCAACAGTTGTTTAACAGCACTCCACAGTGTGACAGGAAACCAAAGAGCATAGAGTCCTGTGAGATGGTGAAATCTGGGACCTATTCTCAGGATATGGAATCAAGTCAGCAGTGGTTTTGTCCTCTTCACATGGAAATGTTCAGAATCCAGGCTTTGAAGAGGCAAATAAATAAATGTGGTTTACAAAGGATTCAATATTTTAATCCAAGTCTCAATGTTAACAGCACTTTTCTGTCTACTAGGTATATTGCCTCAGGCTAATTAATTTTTCCTGGTCTTTTCTCCAAATGAAAATTTGGACGTGAGACAGGGGAAAAAAAGCATAGGCAAAAGGGCAAGCAGAAATGGAGAAGTTTCTAGATTACCCAGTTCAGAAAACACAGGGTTCATTTAAATCTCCACCTCCCGGAGAACACTGGCCATGAACACAGGGAGCTGATCTGCAGTCTGGATGTTCACAGATCTCAATGTGGAGTGTGCTGCTTGAAACCTGAAACTGGAGGAGTCCCATGTACACTTCTGTTTGTTTTAACCAGCGATGTGGATTATGGAGGTGAGATAGCTTTAGTACATATCATATGGTTACCATAACAGTAAAGTAAAAAACCAAATGTGGGAATCTGGGAAAAATTGAATTTAAAGAATGGTGACATAAAATCTAAAAAAATTAACTCTATAATTTATAAGATTATTTAAAATGGACTCTGAAATTCCAGCTTCTCCACAGAGAGAAATGTTTGATTCTTGCATGCAATTTAACAAAATGTAGAGAACAACCAGAAGACCTGCTACCATAGCCACAATACATATATGATTACTTTTATGGGCTTTTCACTATGTAGTCTTGGTTTATAAAATCAGTGTATCACTCAGGATCTCTTAATTCGAATCCTCCTGCCTCAACTTCCCAAGAACTGGGATTACAGGTATATGCTACAAAATGCATTTACAATTTAAAGAAAAGTCAAGCCATTGACAGACATTGGATTTTTAAAGTACAGATATTGTTTATATCATGAAATAGCACTAGTCTCTCTCCCCCTTCTGCGCCCTCTCCTTCCCTCATTCCTCCATCCTTCTCTTTTCTCATCCTCTTTTTGTTCCCTCTTCTTGCTACAAGTTTTCTCTAAATAGCAAATGTCATAAACACCAGATACTCAAAATTTCAACAATGACCAGAGCTAAAAAGTGTGAGTGTGGGCAGTATTTCTGAACTAGTTAAATTGTAACAGAGGATGAATTATGTTATAATACTCAAAACTGAAAATGCATATTCATATTCAAGTTTCTCTATTTTTGTGAAAAGAAGAAAATGGAAGTTCAAAATATAAACAATCCAACTACTCACACAGAACAAGATCACCTCCCTCAGCCCACATAAACAGATGAACTCTTCTCGGTTCTCTAAACTGATCTCAAAAACAATAATTGGTTAAAAAAAGATGATAAACCTTTCAATTATGCTTTAACTGTGAAGACACCTTGGTGACCAGCCAAACTCATGCCCCTTTCTAGGGATTCAACATTAGGGCCAACATCCCTCAGCTTTCCGTTGCATCTAAGTGGTGCAACATGGCTATTTCCCGGTGATATTTCCCAGATAGTATTTCTAGTTAGACCTCCTGAGAGTTAGAGATTTAACTCAGTAGCCACTTAATCAGAAATGTTTAACCAACTTTATTTGAGAAGCATAATAGAAGGTACAACAAGGCACAGAATTTTCTGTTTATATTCTGCAAAGTCTGTCACCTATAGCTAATTTTTCATCTATATGACTGGTGTGTAGTTATTCATTTCTTTATTTGAGGGGGAGCAGTCAGAGAAAGAGTATGGATGTGCAAGTTCCTCCTGCCACTGCAATCAAACACCAGATACCACTTAGTGCATCTGGCTTTACCTGGTCACTGAGAGAGCAAATCCAGGACATTAAGCTTCTCAAACAAGCACCTATAACCACTGAGCCATCTCTCCAGCCCTGTTGTGTAGTTATAAATCCACCTATTCCTCAAGTAATATTAAATGTAAAAGTGGGTATTTTTCCATATAAAGCTCATCTATAAAATGAGAATCCATTTTGTGATTTCAGACTATAAACCTGCTTAAACTGACTGGTCATGCTTAATGCATTAGGATTTTACCAGTAATCAAGACTATATAATAATGGAGAGTATACAGGAGAAGAATGGCCCATTTGCCTTAAAAATACCCTCTGTTTTGATTGGAGGTTGCAATGGACTTGGCTAAAACACAATATTATTGGGTCCCCTGTAGAAGGGATTTTTGGTCTTTTGTTTTATTTTTTATTTATTTACAATTAGAAGCTATAAGAAGTCAATATCTAACTGACCTTCTGGGAAAGGTCTTGGAGAAAGAACTAATCCCAAGGCTCAATGCCTGAGAGCATTTGCTTTTCCTATCTTCCAGGCTAGAGCTTGGTTACAATGCTGGTGGCCAGGCAAAGTCTTGAGACTTTGAGTCAACAAATAGGAGGCGGAGAGTATAGCTCAGTGGTAAAGTGAATGCTTAGCATGTGTGTGCCTCTGGCTTTCATCTCCAGCTCTACGAAATGAAACAAAACAGGTAGAGAGGTGAAAGACATGAGCTAAGAATGGTTCAGAGGATGAAAAAACAGTGTTCTGAGGCCCCTAAGGATTATGCGTTTGCCAGGTTGGCTCCTGAAGTCCTACCTCCAAACATAATATCACCCTAGAAAAGCAAAACTTTGTTTAAGCTAGTGAAAACTGGATTATCTTTTATAAGCAGCCAAATTTATAACAAGTTAATTTAATAGGACATCTGGAAGCATCCATTATATAGGCAATTAATAAATTCAAATATAGCCATTAATGATTTTATAGACAATTTAAAACAAGTATAGCAAATGATTCCAATGAGCCTTAGTAGCTGCAGTTCCTTCACATGATCACGTTATAAATACTAGTCACCCTACATTTTATTCATTCAGCAAATATGTGCTGAGGCTCAGTAAGCACTGCCCTAATAGAGAGAAGCAAGCTTGGAACCCACAGAGCCTGACCACCTAAAGTAAAGCAGAATATTTTTTTTAAGTATTCTATTTTCCAGTTCCTTGCTTCGTTTGCCTAGTTCATTTCACATACATTGTTGGGGACGTGGAGAAGCCCAGCATTGCAACCCACAGTGACACAGTAGAAGGATCTGAGATGCCATCCCAGTCTACCTCTAATAATGTTCAGAAAACAAGTTCATGATTTGAACATATCATTCAGTGCTGCAACAATGTCTTCTTTCCAGTTCAGACAACAAATCATAATCTCATTCCATCTACGACAGAACTCGGTGTTCCAACATCAGAAGATGGGGAAAAAAAGCAAATATTTAGTGCCCCTTCAGTTTATTCCCTGTTGTTTCTTTAATAAACAGTAAAATCTCTGTGCACTAAACCCTTATTCAGTATCAAAAAAATCATTTACTGTTCTATAGTAGCAAAATACCAGATGAATTTGAGGAAAACCACTGGACAGTCCTTCCTGTGTGTCAATGTAAACACATCACCTACCTGCTTTTGATCTCATTCTCCTTAGGAGTTAAATGATGGGGAGGAATTAGAGCACCATGTTCTTTCGTAGACCTGAATTCTCTTATTTCCTCACTCTAGTCCTGGTGTGATACATTAGCAGACAAGCTTTCCTGCTAAGAACAGAACATTAAGAGTATTTTTAAATGATGCATGGCTTCTCCATTTCTGTTGCCTCTGAAACCATACATCTCAGACCACATTCCATATAAAAACCACAATTTTATATGTAATTAAATTATATAATGCCACCTTATATTAATGATGCCATCAGAATGGAGGAGTGAGTTCCTATTTCTAGGTTTTAAGGGCATAACTTTGATGTTACACACATTTGAGATAACTGAATGGAATTAGATGGAAACTACACTGTTTTAATTTGCTGCTTAATGTTTTTCTTAGATATCTAGGGCTTCGTTCAACAAAAGTTGTTGCAAAAGAACATTTCCCTTGCTGCATTTGAGAAATTACTATATGCGAAAACCTGGTGGGAATGTTTAGATAGTATTTATTAGTCGACAAAATTAATTAACACATCTGGCATTTGTCTGCAAATCACATAACTGTATCTGTGGTTTCTTCTTACTGGCATGAAATTTTCAAAAGTTGTAATACATTAAATACAGCTGATCTCACAAAGAACAGCAGCTATCATCTAGCTTGCAAAAATATATTTAAGGCACACAAACACTTTTACAAATTTTTTGGTTTTCAACTCACTCCGCACCTATGGTCTGTCTCATTAAGCACACACACATTCCCCTGTACTCACCACAATGAGTTATAGGTGGACAAAAGCTCCTGGAAGAAGACTTTGTGTCATCACCTTGCTTTGCCATTCCCCTCAGGTGTCATGATGGTTCAGGGCTTTACAGATAGCAGCAGCTCCTCCTGTTAGGTTTGCTGCCAACACCAAAAGAGGTGTGTTGCACTTGCTGGAAGATTTAGCTTTTATGCTTCTGGTCATTCTTCCCACCCACAAAATGAGCCCAGTTTCTGAGCTATTCTTAACTCTCTTTCCAAAACATTTCAAAAGAGAAAGACAAGAAAGAGTTTATGATTTCCATGCAAACTCCCAGCCTGCCTGCCTGCCTGCTGCTGCCAATACGTCTTATTCTTGCTGGTGATGACATTCAGCGAGCTCCCCAGCACTGATGCTTCGTTATGTAAGTCTGTCTAGGTCAAGTGTAGGAGACTCACTGCTGGCCTGTGGAAACTCATGGAACTCTTGCTTCAGATTAACACTTCAGGGACTATGGAGGCTGAAAGAAGCTGAGCTATTGCTACATCTTTTGGGGGTAAATATGTTTGCATGATTCAGTGTGTTTTTTTTTCTCCTATAGTGTTGGCAGGTGCCTTTCAGTCAGGCTGAGAAATGCAGGGAGAAATTACTAAGAGATTCAAGTTCTTCAGCATGCTTTACTAAGCATAGAAAGTCCTCCAGTGATCCTAGCATTAAGACACTAACAATTAAATCATCATGAATGAAAATGCACTTATCCAAGCGTTGTTTTTAGCTATCAAGGAGGGAGTGTTGATTTGATGTTTAAACTCTGAATGTGGTCCATTTGATCAGAGGCGTTGCAGAGATTTACTGCAGTTCCTGTCCGCTGTTCTTGATGCTGACTGCTAATCTGTAAACGAGCTATACATCTGCCTGTGCTGGCCCTCCAGGGTGCCTGTTTGTGATGAGAATGAAGCTTGAGTAACCTGGTAGTTAAGTGACTTCAGGAGATAATCAATCCTACCTATTTAGTTTCAAGGTGAATGCTGCAGTATAAACGCCTTTCACAGCATTGAATGAGGTCGGGTTAACTGCATTGGCTCAAATAAGTCTGCTCTTAGGGGACCTGGAGAGATGAGTCCAGGCTTAAAGTGAAGTTATTCAGTCTGAGTAAAAGTAGAAGCAGAATAACATTGATTCTCTTTTAGATGCTTTCTCCCTGTGTGTTGTTGCATGGATTCATTAAAATAGCAAGCTCTTATTTAATGCTGCAGAAAACCTTGGAGAAGTGGCAGGCTGAGATTGCGGCAGCAGTGTGGTATTGGCAGGAAATTTTCATGAGATTTAACCAGAGATGATGACACAGCAGATGGCACCTAATTTAAAAGATGGATGGGTTTGAAGGGATGAAGGCAAATGGAGCACATCTGAGAGGGGTTGGCTTCCGATGTGCCCTTGGCAGACAAAGTCCTGTGCCTTGGACTGGATGCTGTGGGTTAAGGAAATCCAAAGCGTGGAAACTGTCTCCATGATCTCAAAGAGCCAACCAGGAAGTTGACTCAGCACTCATTTGCTTTGATGTCTCCAAAGGAGGACTGCTAGGAGGCAGAGTCACTCCCCAGGTAAATAGGTGGACTTGAACTAGATGACATTTCATGCTTTTTTACTGAGGGCAAAGGAATGCAAATGAGTGTCTGAAATGTATTTCCTTTAAGCACGGTGCACTCTGCTAACATGATGTACAGTAACACTTTGGTTACCCACGATAGTCATAGGCTGCATTCACACGATATGTAATTCCTTTAAACATGCACATGTTTTCCAAAATAATTTGAAGCGACAGTTATGGTTCCCCTGGGGTCTATTTTATACTACTGATGTCGATAGGCTTTTCACCATAGATGAAACTTGGCATAGGATTTCTATCAGCATACGGTTTACTCAGTTTGGCATTTGGAGTATTCCTCATAAATATGATGTGAAAAATGGGGGCTATATGCTTAATATACTTACATGCTTCAAATAGATATATGTGCACATATATTCTTAGTATAACAGTATTCAAATTGCATATAAATCATTTTTGTTTAACATGTCTCCACTGGTTATTGTTAAGGGGATTCTTACTACTGGCAATAAACTTAACATGGATTTCTTCATTTTTATGGTGATGCATTTGAATTAAATGAAGTCTAAATTAGTTTGGTTTTGCTGTCTGTGTGTATGTTCTGTGTGAATTAACATTATATTCAGAGTGCATTCTAATTTACTCTATCTTAAAATGAGACTGTATTTGGAATGAAACTAATATTTTAAATTCTTGTAATATTGAGTCAACGATTACCGAGTACCCTTCAGACTCTAGAACAGTAGATACCAAAGTGTGTTCTCCTGCTGTGTGGCTTCAGCAAACATCCTTTGTGAACCTGTTAGGAATGCAGACTTTGAGGCCTTACTCCAGACTGACTGAGTCAGAATTTCCGGGGCATTTCCTAGCAATCTGTGTTTTTATAAGAGCCCAGGTGATGGTTATACCCATGAAAGTTTAAGAGTCACTATGCTGGCCAGGAATTGGCTTAAATATAAAAAGTTTTTATTAGTTCCAGATATGTGTTGTATAATTAAATTATTTTCTTCCTTGTCTAGATATCCTAGTGTTAGAAATACTATGTTTTAAAGGTTTGGGCAATTATTCACTTCATATATCCACGGGAACAGTGTTTTTCAGCAGTTTCCTGCAGAACTTTAGCTCTTGGAAGTGAAATAGCATGATGGTAAAACACTCAAGGACATATCTCTCTGGTCTGCTCACTATGCCACTTGGCACACAGCCGGCCCTCTTTGATGTTCAACTTCTCATCTGTAAAGTGGCTGGTCCAAGTCAGAGTTTCAACTCAGCCTCCTCTGCTGCAGGTCTATCTTGTGATAGTAAAATCCTGAGCACCATTGCTGGCTTCTACTCACAAAGGGACAGAAGCACCCTCAAGTTACAGCAAACAGGAATATTTCTAGATGTGGACAAATTCTCCCAAGGATGCAAGTCCCCCTTCTGAATTTTAAGTGTCACTGATCTAGGTTAACTCTCCTATGAACAATTCAATTACATGAAATAAGACAATAAATGTGTTATTTGGATAACACATTTATAATAAATGTGTTATCCTTTTGGCAAGTTAAAACTTACATTAAGAATAAATAAATGTCTTACTTTTCTGACAAAAGTATGAGCTTTTGTCTTGAAGGTGCAGATATAGTTCACTCAAGTTCCTACCAACCCCATAGTCTGTGGAAATTCAATGTCTTCATGCTGCTTCTGGGGGCCTTGAAGTCTTTCATCACCTCCTTGGGTCCTAAATCCCAGGTTTCATGTACATTACTTTCCATTCTCCTAGACAACCCAGATTGTCTCTGACACTATTCTACCAGAGATGTACCTAAACCAGAAATTTTTAGGGATAATATATTCCACCAAAGTTAGGGACTTCTCCTTTTCTCTTCTCTACCACATCTAGCTCTGTTCCTCGTTCAATCCCTGTGAGCACTGGAATTTTTTCTCTTCTACCCAGTAGTACAGTATTCCATAGCTCTTATATCCTGATGTAAATACCCAAGTGCACTGAAGAATTCAAGATATTAAGGACCTTCAGTTTACTCTTGCCCCCTTTGTAAAAGGCATTTGGGGTCACAAAAATACATGAGACTATAGATCATAGAGGTAGAAAGGATAATGAATTTAAATTCATTTTATGTCTAGATTCTACTGTACAATAGCTCTTGCCTTTCAAATTATGCATGTTATGTGCCAGAGCCTTGAAATTTTAAATGTTGTCTTCCTATAAATTGTTACCTTAAACAATTCAGCAGTTCAATCAGACATTGTCTAGAACACACATGCATGGTAAAAATAGACAAGCTAGATAAAACACACACACGTGTGCGCACACACACACACACACACACACACACACACACACACACATTTTTGCCAGCAGTTAGAATTCTTTTTGGCATCCTGTCTTACAAATTTGAAATGTTATGCAGATATATTAGGTAATTAAGGAGCTTAAGTCTAAGATATAATAGCTATATTCCTAGTAAACAAAATACTTACTGACTTAAGATTTTATCCATATTTCTAAGTAAATTTATAGACACTATCCTTTCTAAGTACAGAAAAAACAAGGTAGGTCCTACTAACTTTATCATTTTGTAATAATAAAATGTCAAGAGCTCAAGCTGCCAAATCTATTTCTCTTTCCTCTATTCTATAAGACACAATATGATTAATATTTGAATTGAAAAAAGAACTACCATATGATCCAGCAACCATGCTTCTGAGTATCCAAAGTAAATGAAATTGGAATTTCAAATAGAGTTCTGTATGCGTGTTCACTTCAGCATATTTCACAAGAGCCATAATATGGAACTAACTTAATAACCATTAATGGAAACAGACCAGAACAAGACACGGATGCCAATTCATGTCACTTCCACTCAGCATGGTACTGGAAGTCCTACTTTCTCTGAAAAAGGGATATCATACATTTTACTTTCAAGTCTATAGTTCATAGTAAAAACAAAAAATAGAAAAAAGTTATATTTGTCAGCAGGACTAGGACACAAAGGAGTTTTGCATAATCTGTCAAACTGACTAAACATTGTCTTCCTCACCACCAGTCCTCCTCTTCCCATATGAGTCTTGTCTAACCTGAGGTCTTGTAACAATTTAATCAACTAGAACACTGCTACTATGATCAGTCAGTATGGCATGAAAAGATAGGATATGCATTTGGCATCATCTTCTCAGCACCCTATTCTGATTGCCTTGTGAACGTGGCCCATCATTCTGTCTAGTAGGCATGCTGCAGTCTTCCACCTGCTGTGGCAGAGGTGATGTCCAACCTCTGCTCATGCATGCTTTCCCCAGCCATCATACAGCATCCCCTCAAAACCGCAAGACAAAATAAACCTTTTCCTCCCATCAGCTGCTTTTGGATAAGTGCTTTATTTGAGCCACACGAAGGGAACTACAACAGATAAATTAAAATAATAATTTTGCTAGCATGGTGGTTCATGCCTTTAATCCCAGGACTCAGAAGGCTGAGGGAGCAGGATCATTGTGAGTTTAAGGTCAGCCTGGGCTATAAAGTAAGTTCCAGGTCAGTCTGGGATAGAACAAGATCCTGCCTCAAAGAAAACTAAAACATGTTTCAAAACCTGTGATTGTGGCCAACAGTACTGTGCAGCCCTATTTCTCTACCTCAAAGTCTGCAGGAGTCATACAAGGAATCTTTCAAAAATGCTCCTTATGGATTGACAGGTTTTGGGTGGAGCCCAAAAGTCCAAATGTTCAATGAGCTTCCATACCATGATGATGATGCTGCCCACTCCTAAACTTGGAGAAGACTTGGGCGCTTCAACATTTAGCATTGAATTGTGTGTGAGCCGGGTCTTCACAGATACCCAGAAAGCATTCAGTTTCAGAAAAATGAGCTAAGAAACTATTGAAAAGCAACAACAACAAAACCACAGTTTATCCCGTATGATGTTTGCAGCAGGAAGCTTTGCCACAGAAATTTTGTCAAATGTCCATGATCAGCAAGTCTGTTCATTCTTCACAAACTGAGACTCCTGGAGTGAGAAGCCCTGTCTGACTGACTGCATGCATCTCCCCTGCTGTTCTCCTCAGTTCAGTTTGCTTGTTGACTTAGTGAGTATATTTGCAAGCATCACTGCCAGACTGGAAAGTTGGAACCAAGTAAGAAAGAAAAGCCAACTGTCACCTTTCCACCCTGGCCCACGTCCCCCACATCACATGCGACAGAACTCTGGCTGCAGATCTACTATATTTCTCAACCCCCTTGGCTCTGCCCCATGTGGAAATGTCTTTCCTCCCTGTCCTCTGCAGAGCGTAAAGTGAGGTAATCCAGACCAGCAAGGAATAGCTGTGTCATTTCCCTTTATTTTTGTTTTTGCCTTTGAACTTGAATCCCAGAGACTTGCTAACATCATTTCAATAATGTGACATTACAGTGAGTTATAGATAAAACAAGTGTGGTATGCCTATGACTATTATTATTATTATTATTATTATTTTGTTGGTCTGAGAACTACATTTAATGTCCTCCTTACTGTGTAGCCTTGAACAAAATGCTCAAACATTCTGAACCTTAGCTTTTTCATTTATGATATCACGGTGATGGTAACATCTAACTCAGAAATTGCCATGAGGCTTAATACTCCCAGTATATGTCAAGTCCTCAATAAATATTAGCAATAATTGCAATTCCTCTGAAATCATTAGTAAAATTGACTTGAGAAGAAAAATGTTTGCACATCAATATTTTGTTTGTTTCTTAGACTGTCTCACTCAAGGCCCATGCTACAGGACAAAGTGAGCAAAGCACAGAGCACATTTAAGAATGCCAAAGCACAATGGTGGGAGCACCCAAAACCTCACCAAAGTGAGAACCAAGAGGCACCTGGAGGGAGGAGTATTTCCAGGACTCACAAAGAGTGGGAGTACTGTAGAGGGGAGATGGAGAGGCCAAGGAACAAGGCCAGGAGTAAGAGCGTGGTGTGCTGTGGCATAATGTGACCTGGAAAGGAGACAAAGGGTAGGTCAGGATAAAGATTCTTAGTTTGCAATGGCCATTTTTCATGAATTAACTTTGGCCTCTTTGGATTCAGCCTAAGGTAGGCATTAGCACATATTGGGGCTTGTTCCCCTCCACACTTGCCTTCTAACTGAACAACATACATAGCTTCATCCTCTTGGCCTAAACTTCTTCTTGGAGTATTCCAGAGTTCCCTGATTCAATGGGATCTGGTACTCCCCCTTCCCTTCTGCTCAAAATGGCAGCTCTTGCCTGGAGGGGCTTTGGCTCTCCTACTGGTACTCTCTGGATGCTAGCAAATAGTTTCCTCCACTGAACTATTTTCATTCAACCCTCTTTTGAACTGTGTCATCTATTTCTTGCCAGGAACTGAGTCAGAAATGAAACTTTAGATAGTGGATGCCTCACAGAGGAGAAGCTCTGGTTGGGTTCGCTCAGAGAGACTAAGCAGAAAGAGAAACCTACAGAGACACTGCTGCCTTGGAGATTAGAGCAAAGATGGTAAGAAAAGAGGGGACAGAACACCAGTGCACAGCTCTCTCTTTCATGTACAACCCACATACCTAACCTTAGAAACAATTACCCTCCGAAGGCCAAAACGCTCACCAAGCTATGGCACTGATTCAATCCCTAGGAAATCCATATTCTGTGTTTACTTACTTGCAGAAATGCAAATGGTCACATCCAATCTGTGCTAACTAAGGATGTGCCAATGCAGAGAACACGCCTGGTTTCTTCAGGTGCTCTCTCACACAGTGAAGACCATAGGTCATTTTAATACACTTTAATATCATAGAGCAGGCCAGGATGTTAAAGACCTTCAAAAAAACTAAATCACATGACGCACAGAAACAAGTACATCAGTCTCCGAGATTCTCATGTCTCAAGTGTATAGAAAACATTGAGACACGGGGAGCCTGTCCTTGGATATCCCACACTGAGTAGAGGAATCTTGTGCTCTGGGAGCTGTAGATGAACAAGTAAATAAATACAGGAGTGCAGCCATCCAGTCTCTCTCTCCCAACTGGGCCCCAGTGGTTATAGCAATGGGTAACATATTGTAAAATGAATATGTAATATAAATAGGAGAGACCCCAGAAGAAAACAATCAGGACATGGACCCAAAACTTCCAGCAAAGTGAAGCAAAGGGCATTTATTGTTCAGCCTTTCATGGACCTTTCTCCAAGTCCCTCGGCAATCTCCCAAAGAATTGGCATCCCTGAGGTGGATCCAAGTGTTATTGGTTTAGGAAAGAAATTTTGCTTTTCCCAAGAGAAAAGAATAGAAAAAAATATGATCATATATGATTTGTTAAAGTTTGTGGATTGATTTTTAAAATGTGGAAGTTCACATAATACTTGAGAAACCTACTTTCCCTGTGAGATATGGTGGAAGCTAGCCCTAAATGGTACCTACATACATTATGACTGTCTTTGCTATCTATGCTCCTGGTGAAGTCAATGGCTTTTCTCTTTTTATTGTGTATATATATGTATATATATATATATATATATATATATATATATATATATATATATATATATATATATATATATGTATATGTATGTATGTATATGTGTGTGTATGTGTGTGTGTATACACAAACTCTAGATGCATGCACCACTTTGTGCATCTTGTTTTATGTAGGTACTGGGAAATTGAACCCTTGATGGCAGGCTTTGCATGTAAGTGCCTTTCATAGCTGAGTAATCTCTCCAGACTTCTTTTTCCCTTAACACATATAAAGAAAAAGATGTTGGCACTAATCCTTTAGTTGGCACTAATCTTTTAGGGGAAAAAATACATATTTGCTTATGCTAAATTATGGCAAAGTTCAGTTTTAGTCTGTAAATAAAGAGTTGTCTTCATAAATACAAGCTATATCCCTTAGTGAAAAAAACACACTATGCATCAGAAATTTTCACCTAAATCTCTGGCATATATATATATGTAAGTAGTATGGCTGAGTTTATATTAAAAGAGAAAATAAATATTTTAATTCTAATAAGCAATCAATGGCATATTCTTTAGTTATTAATAGTTTTAGTTGTTTTATTTGACCAGGGGAAGAGTTATCAGTGTAATATATCAGAATGGAGCCTGACTTCATAGCAAATAAGAGAACATATGTAAAGAAAGAACAGAACAGAGCATAGTTCATGTGGCTGCTCATACTTTTTCTTTATTTCTAACTATGTTTCATTCTCTTTCCTCCTGTGACAATAAACCAGGCCATGGAAATTGAAATACTATAATATATACTTTAATCTTGTCTCAGAAGCAAAACCAAAGTGCAACCTGTTTATAGGAGGGATGCACAGCTCAGGCATGGGAAATATTAAACTGTGTTTCTCACTGAGTGTGGTGGTTCATGTCTGTAGTCCAATAGCTAGCTGGAAGACTGAAGCAGGAGGCGCTCTAAAACTTAGAAGTTTGTGGTTGGCCTACATCATGAACTGTGTCTCAAAATATTTGAATATGATTTAATATCTTAAAGAAACGTAAGCTATATATTTTAGATTATACGTTAGCATTTCAATGATATTATAGAACTTTGAGCCAATTTGCTTCCTGGATGTCTCCTGAGACTGATTTTCTTTGGGCTTGAGTGAAAGCTGTGAATGTGTATCCTGTGACCTTGAGTTTGGGTATTTTCTGATTAATATTTAAGAAGAGTGTGTGGAGCTAGACTGAAGGACAGTCACTTTGTTTATTCTTTCCTAAAACCAATCTTGGTTAGCCCATCACCTTAGACAGGAACTGCAGTCATACCCTCAATCACATCCATCACTGTCAAGACATGAGTGAAAATCAATCATGGTGTCTCTAGAAATATTTCACTCACTTCCACTTTGCTGCTTCTGTGCTGATATACATTTCCTTCATTGTTAAATGGTGGGATTAACTTGAATGGACATCTGCAATACAAAATCATGCAACTTTGGGCAAGTCATACTAATATCTTTTTCTTATTCAAAATGAGAATTCTTTTCTGGATGTCCTCTGAGAACTTTCCAGCTCCATAATTCCTCAGTGATTAGCACAAATGATTACCATAAAGTGGTAATCACAATTTCTGTACATTGACATTTGTGTGTGTGTGTGTGTGTGTGTGTGTGTGTGTGTGTGTGTGTGTGCAATAGTATTCATTAGAGGCTAAAAGACAACTCCTCATTGAGGCGGGATTTTTCTTTCTGGATCTCATCCTGATGTTTTTATGCTGCACTGGATGTGGTAAGTTTCTGGGAAATGATCCTCTCTCCAACTCCCATCTCACCGTCAGCATGTTGGTATCAAGAAGCCTACCACAGCTTCTGGGTTTTTGCGTGATGTTGGCAAAGGATCAAACCTGGGTATTCAAGCTTGAGGGATGAGTGCTTTATCCACTGAGCCATCTCCCTAGCCAGTCAATTGACATTTAACTTTTTTAAAATGAAATTTACAAGGTGCTTTTTATCCTTCTAGAGATTTCATACATTTCATTCCCAAGCTTTGATTTATCCATACTCAGCAGATATCTCTGTCACTGGCTCTTCTTTAGAAACTACTTCGATTCAACTACTGACACTGAAACATGTTTGGGGCATAAAATATAATCTTTTTGCTCTTAAGGAGATAATAGAATCTGTCAGTGTGTAGGTACACAGACAGAGGGTAGAATGGAGTATGACCGATATAAAGACAGTCCTCCAAGCAGAGGATTCCAAGGAGAAAAAGTCTTGAAGGTATGAAGGCTCCTGGCTTTTTATGAAAAAAAAATACGTAGTGTATTGATACAAAAATTATAGTTTTGCATCATCTTTGATAAATATTATTAATATCCTCTTGCGCATTAGTTGACTAATAACAGATCAAAACAAACCCAAGTTCCCTAATAATAAAAGACCTAAATTTGAAAAAAAAAAACTACATTAATGTGATTTTAAGTGTTACTTACATAGATACAATGGAACAAAAGAGTGATAATATTCTACAAAGCAAGAAAAAATAATTTTATAAACAAAAGCTACTCTGGAACCTATGTTTCAATGCTGATCCCATCAGATATTCCACATTCATATATTGACTTCCTTGAGAAATTAGGCTTTGGTGTCAGTCTGTCTCATACATCCACCTATTTATTTTGTTTGTTTGTTTGTTTAGGACTACCATTATTTCTACTCCAACACTAATGGCTATCTATGCCACTTAGCTAAAAGAGCTAAACTTCATACTTACTTGGCTCATTTTCCAAACATAAATTAACTTCAGATGTAAAGCTAGAAGCCCATTATTTTCCATGAGGAAGATGTTTCTAATTCTGAAATAGTGGCTGCTAAAGGTAGTATGTTAGTTAATATTTGAGTGAGACCACAAAAAGTTCTAGCATGTCTTTGTACAATAATATATTTATCAAAAATAGAAATAACAAAAACAAAAATGGGGAAAAATGACCTCTACCAATGCAAAATCTTGACAAAATGAAGAGTTGTTGGTGTAAAAAATCATATGATCACTGGGCTTTGCTGGGTTATACTTGCTGATTACAAGGGGGAGAGCTAGGATTGCATTTAGGTAATACAATTGACCTGTGGCTTTGGAAGCAGGCAGTTTGGGTTTGAATCCTGTTCTGTATTGGAATCTGTCAGAGCACCTGAAGCCACCCAGACCTTGTGTGACATCAGCACACGCTGCTCTGGATACTCCTAAGCTCACCTCTAGTCACCAGCACCCTCTCCCTTTTCTTTCTTAGAGGACAGGAGGGGAACCCAGTTTCCTTCCATTCCGTGGGTATAAATTCCCCCAAATTATAGGGGAATCTAGAAATGTTTTCTAGACTCAAAGGCCACATAACACTGAGCATAGAAATCCAGAACTCAAAAATGTAATGATTTAGCCCATGACTTGGGAAAAATTTTAGCCACTAATAAAAACTAACTCCCTTCTCAGCAGGCATGAAGGTGAATGATAAATTTCCTTTATACAATACAACTCAATAAATGGTTTAAAGCTCTACTTGATGGACATAAAAAGATTATTTTTGGTCAAAAATTACCTTGATTTTATATGCAAGAAAATAATAAATAGTATTTAGATGCTTTAGAAAATAAAAGAGTATTTAGATAATTCTAACTTCTTTTGATGTTTTGACTCCTTTGAACATTTTCAAAATTATAATCACAAGAGACATTACTGTTTGTCCTAAAACTGACTGGTAAAACTACCCAGGACAGCTTTTCTGCTTGAGTACATTTCTCCTTTAACAACCACATTTTAATGATGGAAATGGCATTCCCCTACTGTTGCTCTTCCCTCCTCTTGGCACTAAGCAGTGGTTTGCTGCTAGCAACTGAAGGTACTATTACACATTGTATACTTTCTCTCTCTTCCCTTGCTACAATATCACAAAGAAAAGGCATAGTCCTTAGCTAGACTATCAAGTCTGTCTTAGTGACTTTTCCTGGCTGCTGACTGACAAAATACCTACCAATAAGCAACTTAAGAAAGGAAGGATTTATTTTCACTGGCAGTTTCAGGGTCCAGTCCATCATGTTGGGGAAGACAAAAATCACTGGACCATGAGGCAGCTGATGACATTGAATCCATAGTCAGGAAAGAGTGATAAATATTTCTGCTCAATTCACTTTCTCCTTTTTATTCAGCCCATGACCCCAGCTTTTGAAATGGTGCTGCCTACATTTAGGGTGTGCATTTTCACCACAATTAACCTTATCTAGAAATCTTCTCACAAATGTACCCAAAATTTTTTCTGTCAGAGAGATTCTAGATCCTGTGAAGTTGACCATCAATATCAACCATTACAGCTTCAACCCCTTGTCAACTTGACATCCAAACATATCACTTTTAAGCATAACTATCCACCTCTTATCCCCATAGGCTCTCATAATGCAAAATGCATACATTTCAAATTCAAAAGTCCCCATAGTCTTTAATAGTTCTAATACTGTTCAAAAGTGTAAACTTAGACAGGGAAGTGGTTAAAGGTGCTAACTTACAAAAGTGTAAATTCAATCTCTTTGGAGATACAAGACAAACTCTTAAGTGTAAGCACCAGTAAAATCAAACCCAAGTTACATAGTAATTATATAAATATTTCAATTATAAAAGCAAAGGATTGAGGCATTGCAAGGTAACATTAGACCAAAGCAAGACTAAAACCCAGCAAAGCAAGCATCTTGTAGCTCCTTGTTAAGAAACTGGGGATCATGATTGAATCATGTGAGCTTCAAAAGGTTTGGATAGCTCTGCCCTCTCCGTTCTGCCCCAGAAGCGTACATATCCTCTCTCCATCCAGTTCTGCCCTATGCCTCAAGCTTTCCTTGCAGAATGTCATAGGGTTTTGACATTTTCAACATCTTGAATGTTAGGCTTCATCTTTGCAGCTTTGTGCAATGGCTTCCAAAAAAAAAATCTATGATGCAAGCCTCTGTGACCACTTTATTTTTGTTTTTTCTGCCTATAAACCCAGTACCATAAGGATGATGATGCTAAGTTTTGTCTCCAGGTCAAGACGTAGACAGACTCCCTTGTGCCACAGTGGAAGCAGCCCCCGTGTGCTGAGCCTGGAGAAAGCACTTCCCTAAGCAGTTGTTTTTGATCAAGAAACCTCTTCAAGGAATTCTCAATTCAGGCTCTCTTTCAAGTAAATGTGCATATTCACAAATTTGAGCCTTCAATAGGCAGGGTCTTGCCCTCAGGTTGCCTTTCCTATTGTCCCAGTGCAGGGTAGGATGTTTCTCTTTAATGGTGGTTACTTCTATGTAGCCTGTTTGCAATTTAAACATGCTCACACTTCTTTTTGTGGAAAATTTCACATTTTCTCTATCTCTCCGAACAGAGTAGATCTGAGTAAGAGCAATGAGTGGTGACCATGCCACAGCCTAAATGCTATTCCATCTTAAAATTACTATCACCAAACAAATGCCCATAACTTTTCAATTCAGCCTCAAGCCAGTTCTCAATAACCAGAAGGAGTGAAATGAGGTTCTTTGTCACAATATAACTCAAATATCTTGTACTTACTTCTTTAAGAGTCCTTGTTCTCCTCTGAAATCTCATGAGCTTGGCCTTCACTGTTGACATTTTTCTCAGCACTCTGGTCTTCCAAAGTCCCACCAGAATGGGTCATTATGTTCTGTTTACTGAATTCAAAGAGGTTTCTACCCCAAAGTATCAAACTTTTTCACATTCACCCCACCAACAAGTTCCAATGGTTTAAGAACCATGTGGTAAGGTTCATCACAGCAACAGTCAAAAGCAGACAGTATCAGTTTTCTGCATGACTATTTTTTTGTCTCTGAGAAAAAAAAGCAACTTAAGAAAAGAAGGGTTTGTTTTTGCCTGTGAGTTTATTCAAAACCCAAGACCTTAGTCCATGGAGTGGTACTGACCATATTTAGAGTGGCTTCTCCCATTTCAACAGGATCTAAACACTCCCTTATAAACATACCCAGAGGTTTGTCTCCTAAGTGATTCTAGACCCTGTCATGTTAAAAATCATTCTTAACATTCACAAAGGTCCCTATAATTACAGATTAAAGAAGCATGACACATTTTTAAAAAGGACAGTAAATTTATTCCATTCTTCGAGACAAGATCACATAGCAGAGTCTCCTGGAATGGTTAACCTTAAGGGTAAAGAGAATGATAAATTACCATCTCATTTATTAAAGTTGGAAACATGACAGTGAGAAAGACACAAAATTTTATAAAAGTAACCAATCACAAAAGGTTAAAAAATTGTAGACAATGGTTCCACCAGGAGTTTATAATTTGAAGTTGAAAAAGATATTCACATGAAACTTTTAGCACAAGTACCATAAAGTTACATTTCTTTACATGCATTTTTCTATTTAAGAATAAATATGTGGTTTGAGGAGATAAACATGTGATTTTAAGTGTATTATACACTAATTTTTAAAACTCTGATTTTTTTAAATATCAGGCCTCAAATGAGGAATCTTTAAAGTGACCAATGTTACTCTTCTTCAGCTCTGATATAGTGCACCCCTCCTACAGAGTGACAGGCTATTCATTAAAAGTACTCATTGTACAATGGTTGGGAAGTTGGCTGGTTTTTTTTTCACAATCAGTATGGGAACTCATTTATACTGGCTTAATGCTTTTAACTTAACAACTGATAGTATTCCATAGAAGAAATTATAGAGCTACAAAATAATTTGCAAAAGAAAAAAAGACTCTACTTAACTAGAACATAAGAGATTATTAGAGGAAAAAAAGCTATTTAACCTAGCATTGGCACAGGTTAGTATGGATAGATAGGTGAAAGGTTAGTTGAGACAAAAAAGGTCATAACAAAGATAGAGAGATACAGAAGAGGGGTGGGCAAATTGAAAATAATACACCTTTCTATCTGACTTATATGTGCATGAACACTCCACAAAGGGAAGGTTTTGATTCAATTTGCATGCTCCTGTGACCTAAGCCTGGAAAAGTGCCTGCCATGTAGCAGATACTTGAATACATAAATAAATGCAGTTTCAGATGCCCAGGATATGAACAAAATTTGATCACTGTAGTACCTCAAGCTTTCTTGCAGTAAGTGAAGTATTATTCATATTTGTGTGTGTGTGTGTGTGTGTGTGTGTGTGTGTGTGTGTGTGTGTGTGTGCCAGCATGTGCATGCACAGAACAAATGTTGAGGTCAGAAGCCAGGTGTTGGTACATGCCATACCAGACATTCTAGACAGGGTCTCTTGCTAACCATTATATAACTGCATGTACTAGTCTAGCTGGCCACGAGAGCTTTCCGAATTTTCCTGTTTCCACCTCCCATTTTCCTGGAAGAGCACTAGCATTGTCAATATGCCTGACTGCTTCAGCTTTAGGTGAGTTCTTGGGATCTGAACTCAAGTCATCATGCTCATCTTTCCAGCCCTGTGAACTGGTTTTGAATCCAGAGAATAACAGAAAGCAAGTTCAGTAAAGCATGTATTTGGGGGAGGGGGTCCACAGTAGAGGATCCTCAAATCAAGAAATTATCTGATTTTCTAAGTCACTGATCTGTAAACAGGGAAGCCATGGGACCCATGGATTTTCCTGGCTCTTGTCTTGTCCTTTCCTCTTCATCTCCAGCTGTGGGACTTCTTTCTCTGGGCATTCTGTCCCATCTGGTCTTGAGTCTATGAGGTAAGGGAAGGCTGACACAGCTGCCAGAGTTGCATGTTCTTTGACTGGGTAGCTGGTGTCAAGTTTATTCTGGGGGCAAGAAGGGGAGTTGGTGGTAGAACTATGAAGAGCAGATGTGAAATGCTGACCTCTAGAATATGCAATTAATGTGTGCTAAAGAAGATGTCACAGGATGCTCTTATTTTTATGCCCATATATCTCAACGCTAAGGACTATTCCTAGGATTTTAGTTCTATAGCTGAAATATAAATAGTGCCTGTTTGTTTAGATATTTCCTACTTTCTTTTTGGATCTAGCTTCCTGATAATTAGTCACCAAATGTTAGTCACCTGTCTCTCCTTTCAGCAGCACCAGAGTATCATTTCTCAGACAGTGAATGACTTCAGATTAGTGTGTTCATGCTACTCTGATTGGCTTTTGTGAAAGTCACTCTTGTTGAACAGGAACTTATCTCAGTCATTGTTTCCTTGCCTGTTGCTTGTTTTAAGACAAGTTTTCACTGCCTTGTACAGGCTGAGGCAGGCTTGGATCTCGATAACCCCTGCTTATTTTAAACTTCGACTTGCAATCTTCCTGCTTCAGCATCCCCTTTGAGGGGGTATATGTGCGTGCCATAACGCCAAAAATCTCATTTTTCATTACTGAGGATTTAATCCAGGACCTCTCATATGACCAACTGAGCTTAGAAGCCCCACCTCTCAAATCTTAGTCAATTTCTTGTTTTTATAAACAAAAAGATGAACTCATGAATCCATAGCTCAGGGTTAGTACATTTTGTAAACACAGAAAGAAAAATTTTACTCCATGATTTTAGAACAGAGAATGAAAGGTGGATTGTTTTATATGCAGTAAAGAACAATAAATTATTGGAACAAGGCCTTATTTTTATTGCCTTGCAAGCTATGTGGCTTTGAATAAATCCCAACCATGTTCAAATAGCCTCAGTTGTACAGAGAACCACTATCATATATTCATACTGCACTGCCCTGTAGTAAGGAATCGAGAAAATTAAATATGGCCCTTAGCAATAGAAATGTGTTGACTGGCAAAGTAAAAAACTGTGACAGTCAGGTGTGTGTAGGGACCACTCCTCCCCTTCCAGCCCCTCCCCTTGAATGGGAGGTATTTAGTTAGAGCTACAACCTAGGTGCTAAAACTGATTGGTCAGATATGAACCAATCAGCTGTCCCTCTAACTCACCTGGGGAGGACTTAAAACTAGCTTCCTGAGAGGAAGTAGCCCTCTTCCCCCACATGGCAATGGAGTAGAAGGACTGCTGACCCAGGCCTCAGTGAGGTAAGGACTGTACCCCTACCCCAGCTGATGACTGGGGTAGGGGGGGCAGGCTCCAGACCTTTTCTCTCATGAACCTCTTTTTCTCATAAAGGGAGCTTTCTATTATTTTTTCTTGGGCTGTTTATTTAAATAATAAAAGCTCTGTGAACTCTCTGACAAGTGTTTTCCCCACACTGGTGGCAGGAAAACTCTATGACTTCCCACATCCAATTTCCCCATCCAACTCCCCTTTTCCTAATCTACTAAATTAGAATAAATGTATAATTAAAATTTAATCCTGTCCCTGTGTACAATTCTTTGGCATTAGAGGACAAGAACTCGGAGTAGGAGGAGGGGGAAGGGAGGATTCCAAAACTCTCTCTCCCTGCATTGCTACTATTAATTAGCAGCAACCCGTATCAAAGCCACATGAAATAAGTACCTCCCATGGCTGGTATACACGTAATTAGTAGTGAATTTATGCATCACCAGGTGTGAAAGGCTCATTCAGTTTCAAAGTAAAATACTTAACTAAGAAAGCTCTACTTTCAAATTAAATCATTTGGCTTGGATTCTTTATTGCATTTAAAATGCATGATAGAGAATACTTAATTGGATTCCACATATATTTGCTTATAAAATGTGTTATAACAACTAAGTGGTCTATGCACAAGATGCGGAGAGGGATTAAAGTAAAAGATAGTAAAACCATAGAAAGCTATAGTGTGAAGATTACCTTATTTAACATTTACATGTAACAATGAGGAAAATATGCTTCTATAAAGGAGAGCGGCAATTTAAGTGCACATGATCTTCAGTATTGAACTTGAAGTCTCAGTAGCTCACTGTACTACAGAAGTCACTGTTAGAACACAGTGCTAAAATTGAACACATTCAGATAGATCCCTAAATCTAATGCCATAAGTCTACTAAAAAGGTCCCCCAGTTCTCTCATGATAGAATAAAATAAACGAATTCCACTTGTGAATGTTATAAGTTGTAAAGGCAACATTAATAAGAATTAAGTAACATTTCCAAATAAAGCAGTTTAAAAAAAAACTTGGAAACAACTCTGTTCAGTTTTGAGTATTTTCATCTTTAGGTTAATAGTGTTATGATAGAACAAAAGTGAAGGAGAGTGAATCAGGATGAAACAGTAAAGCCAACAGGAAGAAAGTAAAGAAGGGAGGGAGAAAGGGAGAGAGGGAGGGGAAGGAAGGAAGAGAGAGAGAGAGAGAGAGAGAGAGAGAGAGAGAGAGAGAGAGAGAGAGAGAGAGAGAGAGAGAGAGAGAGAGAGAGAGAGAGAGAGAGAGAGAGAGAGAGAGAGAGAGAGAGAGAGAGAGAGGTTGAGAAAGAAGGCTCAGATCTGGACTGTAAGAACTCATTTAGCATGTAGCCACTAGGTGGCAATGTGAGGTAAGGTGCTGCCTCGATTTTTATTTATTTTTTATTTTTTTTTAAACAAGCTATTTGCTGATTTGTATTAGGTACCATAGAGTGAGGCGAGGATGAAGCCGAGAGGATACTGCAGAGGTTTCTGGTGGCTGTGTCTATGTGTGCGCGCGTGTGTGTGTGCGTGTGTGTGTTCTGTCCCCGTGAGACTGCAGCCCTTGTGAATACTTGGTCACCTTTTGGAAGAAGGGATCTCAACCATTGCATCCGAAGGACCCTTATCCAGCTTCATCGTCTGGTCTTTGGGAGGTGCTGGCCCCTCGCTGCAGATGGACGATTTTCCTTTCAATCAGGTAAGCTGTCGGTCTATTTCTGGGGTGTATTCCTTCTTCTTGTTCCTTTGGAAAAGGGACCCAGGGAAATAGAGTGCACAGAGCAGGAAGTCCATTTTTGTATGTGAATTCCCACCAACTGTCCCCCTCCTCCCACACTCCTCCTCCCCTTCTTGTCCCAGCCCCTCCCCCTCCTCTCTCAACCATCCACGAACTGAAATCAGGTTTGTTCTGCAGTTCAGCATTTTTGATACAAGATGAGGTTCTTCCTATGGCATTAAATAATTGGAATCTAGCCAGGTCTTGCCTCTGCTTGCCTTCATCCTGTTCAACATCTCCTTTTGAAGCCCCCTCTGCTGCCAGTGCTTTGCAACTGGACTAGCCTTCTGAGAATAGAGGTCATCCTGTTCCTAAAGACAGTACAAAAATTAGATCTCAGTTTTAACTGCCTGCCAGGGAAGCGGGAAGGCTTTGGTTGCTGTGAGCCTGGCACTGCAGGGGAGTCAGCTTGCCCAGGCAGAGGCAGGCTCTTCAGAAGAAATGCCTCCTGCCTTGGGCAAGGAGGGGACGATGGCTTTCCCCCTTGACTCCCACTCAAACTCCACTTGCGAAACAACTTGAGGCAAGTGGGAAACAGTCCTTTACTGAATGCGATGGCAAGCGGAAAAGACTGGCTTACTTTTAAGCAAACAGAGGTCACACCCAGCAATGAGACTGCAGGTGTAGCTGGTGGAGCCTGGGAACCGTCTAGCTCTGAAGATGACACAGGAGGTAATGTTTCTGGGAGGGCAGGAGGCTTTTCAAATGTCCTGGTCAGCACTGATTCCCTCTCCCTTGTCTGTTTGAAGTAGGTGTGTGAAGACCTCCTCCCCCCATCCTTGTCACATTTACTGAACAGCTCTTGTCACACCTTTCAGGGAATCAGTGCAAACAAACTGATGGATAGGTGCTTTCTCCTGTGTCCAGGAAACAAATCAAGGCTGGATGCGTTTCTGCTCATAGGTGCATCTGACTAAATATTCCTGAGGTGCAGTAGCCAACTTGCAAATTGTCAAAGGCTGTTGCTATCCACCTATCTGTCGGTGTGGTTTCTCTTTCCCTGCAGCTGTAGGATCGCAGGGATTGTGGAATGCGCTAGTGTAGTAACAGAACATATTTCTCCAGAAAGCACTTCGAACCATCCCAAGAGGACAGTGCCAGGCAGAAATAGGAAAATTCCACCCTGTGCTTGGTGCTTCTGCCTCGGTTCCTCCTGCCAGAGCTTACCTTTCCCATTTGCTGCAATACCTGGCACACCAGGGTGATGCAACTGAGAGCTTCTGGCATGGCCCGGGGTTTGCCAGGCTGGCGTCTGACACTTCCCCTCGGCTGTGCATTTCAGAAGCAGAATCTCCATGGTGAAACACTCCTTGCAAACTCCCCTCCGTGGTGCTGGCTTTCCTGATTGCTATTAAACATTGCTTCTGTCTTCTCTGGTGGAGTGTTGCAATTTAGGCCTTCCTCCACAGAGCTCCTTGAAGAGATTTTTTAGATGGTGTCTATTTTCGGAACATAATGTGTAGTCAGGAACGGATGGCCACAGAGATTTACGGGAAAACAATTTCGTGGAGAGGGTGAGGGAGCATTATAAACCGCCAAGACAGAACACAAGTGGCTGGTTATGTCACATGGACCCCACAGTGAGACTGGTTCCCAGGAAACTCATTGCCACTTCTGTGGCTTTTGTTCCTCATCCCCTTCACATTTTTTTTGTTTGTTTTTGGTCTATTTTTTTTCAGACATCTATTTTGAAGGCTTGTATATCCGGAGGATGCTCATAATGGTAAAAATAACACGTTGGTTTTTGCTGCCAATACTAAATGATGTGCATTTTTATGATTCCCTCTTACTGGGAAATTTGCTATCTGGAGACTCATTTATTATGACCATTTTCCTTTAAGACATGGAAGACAGGGTTTCTTAATCTATGGGGGCTGGGAAGGCACAATTGGAGGCCTAATTAATTATACAGTATCCAAGAAGGCATTGGGGAGATCAACCAGCATTCTGCCATCCTATCCAGGGACCAGAAACTCAGGAATCCACAGAGGATTCAATGAGAAACAGTCCACCTTTGTGGAGAGGGTACTGTCATGGAACCCCAAGACTCAGTCATCAGACACAAGAGCATCTTCTCTGAGTGTTGCTTACAAGGAAGAAAATGTTAAGTCTTGGTTGGCATTTCCCCTAGGACATCTTAGGGACTATGGTGGTAAAGCCTGCCATGCAAACTTCCCAGCACTCGGGAGGCAGAGAGGTAGGAGGATCGCCAGGAATTTGAGGCTACCCTGAGACTACATAGTGAATTCCAGTTCAGCCTGAGCTAGAGTGAGACCTTATCTTGAAAAACAAAAAAAAGCAAAACAAAACAAAACAAAAATGAGGAGGAATAAGAGGAGAAGAAGAAGGGAATCCAGGGTGGTAGCAGACTTTAGCCTCATCCCTCAGGAGGTAGAAGGATTGCTGTGAGTTTTAGGCCATTCTGAGTGCTGAGTGAGTTCTAAGTCAGCCTAGGCTAGAGTGAGACTCTGCCTTCAAAATAAAATAAATAATTAGAAAAAGAGAGAAGGAAGGAGAAGAAGAAAAGAAAATGTGCCCTTTTGGATGCTAGGAATATGGAGAATAAGACAGAATTCCTGCCCACATAGTGCTTCACTCTAATGATGGCGTTAGAAGTAGACAAGATTGTCAAAGACCTTTGAGAAAGGTACATATTGTAAGAAGAGAGGATGAGAGATGCACACAGAAGGAAAGGAGGTGAAGAAAGTGGCTTTTAAAGTAGAGGTCGAGTTAAGATGAATAGAATGAACTGTATAGGTCAGTGAGAGAGAACCTTTGAGACAGAGGGAAGAAAACACGGAGCTCCCAAAAGACAAGATGTCACTGAGAGGCAGAAAGGAGAGGAGGCATATGCTCCTTACAGAAAAATGGAAGGAGATGGGGTCATACAGGTGCCCACCCAGAGCTGTGGAGTTATGTCAAATAAATATATCTTATCTTTTATCTGGCAAACTTCTAGGGTGAAAAACTTAAAACCATTATACTCACCAAAATATGATTTTAATAATTTTAAAGTCTCTAAAAAACTGCTATCATTCCTAGAATGCAAGAGTGTTGACTCAAAAAATGTTTAAAACACCCACAGACATACATAGTTTGATTAAAAAACAAACCCTGAGATTTTTGGTGAGAGAGATACAAACTATCAGGTAAAACCAACTCTGGTCACCTAGTCTGAACTTCTTGTACTTAAAGGCTTTCTTCCTGAAATGAAAAAAATGCAGAAATATAAGCCAGTGACACATTAACCAGGAGAGTATAATTCCCTGTCGTGGCCATGGCATAGGAACAGCTTAGAAGTGTTAAATAAATGTGAGGGTTTTTTTTTTTAAGTAACTTGCTAAAACACAAAGCTCAGCTTTTATTTTATATAGGCTGAAATTACTGCTGTTATATTTTTATTCAAATACAATCTACATTTTACAGGAAAAATCATGGACCATTTTCTATTTCTTGGCTACTTGTTTCCTCTGGGTTATCTCTCAGTTGCCTGCAGACACTATTGTTCTCTCAGATTTCCAGTTCAGAATAAGAAGGCTTTTCTTTTCCACCTGACATTGGTCAAGCATGTCTGCCCTCTCACATTCTGTTCCTTTTTTGCTCTCTACAACCTTGGCCCCAACTTCGACCTTGATTTTTCTCTTTGTCACTTGTGTTTTTTGGTGTCATAATCAGAAACCTGCTGTAAAACTTACACAAAGTTTGTTGGTTTTTCATTTCCATCAGTGGCCAGGCTAGAGTTGGCTTCTTATATTCAATGTGAACTCAGGCTGAATCTCCATCCTTTTACTTACTGGCCTTTAGCTGGCCCAGAGTGATTTGCTGAAAGACTGTTCTCCAGTTGAGCTCTTTTTTTAATCTTATTGGCCATGAATCTATGAGGTTAATATCATTTATATTACATTGGATGCTAAGGACATATTTTTAAAGAAAAATTCACAAAATAGGTGGGAAAGCACTTGCAAAGCTTGCCAGACAGGATTTGATTTCTCTGTACCCATGTAAAGCCAGATGGAAAAAGTGGTGTGTGCCTCTGAACTTTGTTTGCAGGGGCTAGATCCATCCTCTCTCCCTCTCTCTTTCTCTTTCTCTCTCTTTCTCTCTCTCTTTCTGTCCCTCCTTCCCTGTCTCCCTCCTTCCCTCCCTTTCTTCTTGCAAAAAAAGAAAAAAATATGTTTTAAAGTCACAAAAGTCTTCAGAACTCACATAATATTAAAGTTTGAAAGAATTGCCCCACATCCTTTAACTGTTATTTACATTTTAAGTTCATGTCAAAATTTTTCCTCTTGTTGAAAGCCTGTTCATTTGTGACACTCCCAGAAAGCTAAGGTGATAATGGTGTACAGCACTTTAATGAACCTAATGTTTCTGGGAAAAGACCGCTAGTTACTTCTAGGAAATATCTCTATCACACTGCACATCCTGAGCTGAGGTTAGACAAACACTAGTCATGTTCCTTGAAATGTGCTGCCCCTCAACTGTTTCTCAGATACCCTAGGGAGTAAACTGTTGACCTTGAAGTTGAAACGAGCCTTTCAAGCAGGGTGCATTTTTGCTTTAGTTGCTTTGGATGGTAATAACTAAATACTGCATATTTGATGGTTAAACAATAGAAATCTATTTCTTAGTGTTCTGTAGGCTTAAATACTGAGCTCAAGGTGTTGATAGATGGGGGTTCTTTCTGGGGCCTTTCTCCTTGGCTTGCTGAGGTCATCTTGTTTCCAATGCACTGTGTCCTCACACATATCCTGTATACCTGCATCCCTGGCATTGGCTTTTGTGTCCAGATTTCCTCATATAAGGACACAACTTCAGATTATGTCTAACCTAAATGTCACATGCGATTGACTTTTTTTTAAGGCCCTGTCTCCAAATATAGAAAAAACTGAGGTATTGGGGTTTGAACCTAAACAGATGAACTTAGAGGTTGGCATAATTCTGTCTGTGATGGTTGTCTTTGTACTTGTGACTACTATTAAAATAACAAAGAGGTTGAACTGGTATTTACCTTGTCAATGAAACTATTTTGCTCTATTAATGATAAATTTTCCTTATTTGCACCTTCTTCCTTTCATATACTAAGGGATTGCCTGGATATGTGTTTATATCCTAATGCAGAAATTAATTAATGGGCATTATATTTAAAGAAGCATGATGGGTAGCAAACTGTGCCTATGCTGTTTTGTTTATCTGTCACCTATGATAAAAATTAAGGTTCTTTTTTTAATTTCAATGGCAAAAGATGTAAGCATAAATGTAAATTTTAAGAATGTGAGAACTCATGGAGAAATGTATAAACAAATAATTTAAAAGTGCTTCCAGACACAACAGAAAGGGAATTGGGATCATTAAGTATAATGTCTTAGAAAAAATGTTGCAGTTCAGAAATGGCAGGACCAAGAAAAGCTGTGGGAAGATAGCCCAGATTCCAAGGTTCTTTTATCAAAATCAGCTAACTGCTTTCACAAGTCTTTTGGTATTTATTTTGGGAGATTTATATTTTACACTAAAAATCTAAGCAGTGGGGCTTCGAAGATGACTCTGTAATTAAAGATGCTTGTTTTCAAAGCCTGCCAGGCCAATTTGATTCCCTAGTACCCACTTAAAAGCAGGTGCACAAAGTCATGCATGCACGTGGAGTTGGTTTTCAGTGGGAAGAGGCCTTAACATACCCATATTCTCTCTCTCTTAAATAAATAAATAAATAAATAAATAAATAAATAAATAAATAAATAAATAAATATTTAAGGTGTGAATATCTGGTCTAGTTTGAATTGTAAATCAGATCATTTTAGTTAACAGTAAGCTGGGCCTCTTGACTGACAGTCTCACCAAACTATTTCCCATTTAGGAAAAATAATTTTATCCAAACATAATTGAAAACAGCCTACATAATTTTAAGTAAATCATTATCTATGTAAACAATGAGATATTATTGTTTGATTTATATTTTTGTTATAATTTTTAATACTAGAATATTCTTTTTTTACAATTAAAAGTATATAATTCATTTCTTTTTTATAATTAGAGTAGTACATTTTCATCATTTTTGACAGAAATATGCAAATAGTAGAGATCAAATGACAATATTTTATATAACAAACATCAGTATTAATCAATTAGTGGTGTCTGTGTGTTGCAGTCAGCTTCTCGTCACTTCATGGAAAGAAATCCAACCAAAAGCTGCTTGTAGAAGGAAGGAATGGGTTTATTTTAGATTATAGACTCCATGATGCAAAACAACTGCTTGAGCAGAGGGGTGGACATCACCTCCATCTCAGCACTGCAAACAGCAGCAGGAAGGTGTGCCAAACACTGTCAAGGGAAGCTGGTTTATAACCCCCATAAGCCCGCCCCCAACACAGATCCAACAAGGTTCCAATTTCAAAACTGCCATCAGCTGGGGATCAAGCATCCAGACCACATTAAGTTTATGGGGGACACCTGAATCAAACCACCACACTGTAGCTCTTACTTTTTTTTCAAATTTTTTAGAATTATTTTGTAAAAAGTATTTACAAAATAAGCATATATTGTATTTTAAACTGGAATAGGAGTTGGGGACACAGCTCAGTAGTAGTGCTCTTGCCTAGTTTGTGTGAGTTCCTTGGTTTGGTACCCAGTATTTTGAAAACAAACATGAAGAAATAAAGAAATTAGAGCATATTATTTTTCAAATAGAATTTGATAAATCAATTGGTACAGATTCTGATCAAAACTGGGGACTCACTATAAAGTTAATGAGACAAGAGCCAAATATTTCACTATTTTACATCCTGGAATGTTAATTAGATTAGGCTACAAATATTTAATAACAAAGTTCGGGATTTATTGTGTGTGTGTGTGTGATGTGTGTGCTGTCTGCACATGTTTGTGCCAGAAGTGAATGAGCGGTGCAGGCTGAGGCAGAGGTGCCAGGAAGGAGTGATGATGGTAATGATGAGATGTGTATGAGTTCCAGCACTTTCTGGGGCTCTGGTCCCCTGCAGGATTCCATTTACAGGTTCATGTGGCCGAGCCCAGCTGGGTTGTGCAGATTGAACTAGGTGGTCTTGGGCCCTCATGCCAGGGCAGGAGGCACATTTCTGAAGCACTGATCCAGCTTTCCAACCCAAGAAAAGTCATTTGAAAATTATGAAACGATGGAAGCTTGAGGGAACGGGTCGAATACAAAATTAGATTTGAGACATCAAGCAGGTGATGTTTTGGAGACTGGGATATTTGATAACTCAATGTCTCCCTAGTTAGACTTAAGGAAATCTTCTGGAAATTCATCCTGTAGTTATTGAGTCTCTGTTACTGGCCATGTGTTATTTTAGCAAAAAAAAAAAAATGATTTCACACTGAAAACTAATGACTCTGGAAAAAAAACTATACTCAGTATAGCCATAAGTTTTTTATTTGTTTTTGTTTTTTAGTTAAGCTGTACCTTTTTATTGTTATTTATATGCACTTATTATTATTATTATTATTATTATTATTATTATTTTATTAAGTAGAAACTTTGTATGAACAAGTCATGTGTTGGTACCACCATTTCCCTCCTCCCTGCCCCCATTCCACTGAGGGCCCTCCTCAGTGGGATTGCTGGAATGTACTTTGGGGTTGAGGGCTGTGGGTTGTGCCAGCAGCAGTAAGTCATTGGGTGGTGGGCAATGCTTCTGGGTATCCCACACACACACCATGGATTTTGCATTCTTTCCACCCCCATCTTCTGCCAAGTTCTGTGAGCCATTGTGAGTGTGTTTTAAGTCTACTGTAGTGTTGAGTTCTTTGCAGCTTCTGGAACTCTGCTTTGGAATGTTTTGAGTATCATAAGTGTTTGTCTCCATCGTCCTAAGACACAGGTTGTCAGGCTGGCTGTGGAAGCAGCTTTCACCTGGGCCCTAGCCTGATGTGCACGGGGTGGTTCATCTCTTGCCAGGGCGTATGCTATCATTTCTTTTCCATAAGTTGTAAACAACATAGGACCAAACTGAGTAAACTGGCAAGATCAGGTTATTCAAATGGTGGGATGATGATGGGAGTAAATGAGAGGAGAAGGCTGAGACAGAGGGGGCAGGAAGGAGTAATGAAGGCAAAGATGAGGTGTGATTCCTTTGAAGATGTGAAAATTATCTGTCAGTCAAGAGCAGGGATGGGAAGAGAGTATTAACACCAAGTCTTAGATAACAGTGTCTAGATCGTTTTAAGTAAATATTACAATTTAAGCAAGTAAGCCCTTTAACCTCTGGACCATCTTTCCAGCCCAAATACCACAATTTAAATAAACAGTATAGAAAGTAGAATAAGAAAATAGCACAGGGCTCATGGATTTGAGTTATATACTTATAAATGAGAAGAATATAAAATTATATCACATACATAATAAAAACATCTAAGAAACTCAGTGGATTTGAAAATCCTGGAAAGTGTTACTTTGAGACTTGACAAATTCTACCAGACAGCAGTTTTGATATTTCCCTGGAATGTGATATGCCATTTTAAAAAAAGCCAGTGGTATTTTAGGCTATGTAAGTCACTTGTTGGTGCAAAACCAGAAATACACAGACTGGTTTCAAATCAAGAGATCCACCATCATGGAGGCACCTGAGTGGGTCAGATTTCAGATGATTTAGGGACTCTGGAAGGTTGCACACTAACACTTATGACAGTAAAGAAATATAGATCAACCTTTCTGATGGAAGACAAGAGTGCCATTTGAAGAATTTCCAAAAGGAAGTAGTTTGAATTTAGATTAAAAAAAAAAGCTGAGAAGAAATCAGTGAGCAAAGCAAGTGAAAATATGAAAGTGACCTTCTGTGTGACACTATCTATGGAATAGCAGAGGGTCCCAGATGTCTTTTTTCTTGGACCAAACTTTACCTTACCCTCTGCTATATACACACACTCTATCACTTTCTTCACATACACATTCCATCATTCTTGTGTTTTTGTTTTTACCTCTGCTTTTGCATACTCTTCATTACTAACCCTTTTCCCTTGGATATGATTGACATAAGTCACATTTTCCATCCATTGGCACAGTCTTTGATGTGCTCAAAAAGTAGCCCCAAAGCTAGAAAAATTCTTCAAGTGAATTTAGCAATTGTTTTCAGTTTTGTCCCAGACCTTCTGGGACTTCCCTTAAGAACTTTTAAAGGTCCATCATAACCACATCTGTGTTCATATACAGACGCATTAGTTATGTGGTTCACTCAGTTGACATTCACATTCTTAGAACAAAAACAACTAAAATCGTTGCTGTTAATCCTTACTAAAACAGTGACATGAAACTGGACAAGTATTCTTCACTGCCATTCACTTCCAAGAAAATGATTAGTAAATAAATAAAATAAAAAGCCATTTTCCTTAAAAAGGAATGTCATGGAAAAAAATGCTTTCATTAAAACCTCAAGTGTCATATTCTTAATATTCTGTGTTCTTCAATGGGATGGATTCCACAAACCAAAGTATGAGGATGTCACCCTTCAGTTATATGCGTTGTGAGCTGAATTGGCCATGCTCTGTGGAAAACTATTATTACTTGAATACATTGATTGTCAGACACATGGTGATCATTCAGACTTGAATGTGGAAGAAGTTTTTGAAAATGATTGAGCTGTGCCTGTTATCACAAAAAAAAGAGAGTAACTAACAATATTTGTTGCCAATGACAAAAATTGGCCAAGAGGAAATTAGAATTTTGGAATCCTTGCATGTGCAACCATGAACTGAACAGCCTCTCCAAATGGGAAAGGTTTTCTGACATGATTAGTGGTGATACCAACAACGAAGCATAAAGCATTTCAGCACCGTAAACATCCATATGTTACAGTCAATGCTTTACATGTTTTACAAACAGACAATGTATAGGACAAATGATTGTGCATGGGTCGTAAATCCACTAAGTATGCAAGGCAGGCTAATGGTTTCTAGTGCAACAGAGCACAACAGGTTTGTGGCTCCGATTCCTCTGTCTAATGTTGGTAGTCCATCCAGGAGAAATATTATAATTATGACTGAAAAGCTACTAACAACCTGACTTTTTGATGAACACTTTTATATACTTCATCTAAAGATAAACGATAATGGATTGAATGCAGAAACAGACTTAAGGTCTATTATGTCAGATAATAAATATTTGCAAATTTATAAAATTATACTACTCATGGCTTTTCTTATTTTTAAATAAATTTATTTACCTGGATTTTTAAAAAAAAATATTTCTTTATTTGCAAGCAGAGAGAATGAAAAAAAGAAACTGAGAGAACACCAGGGCCTCTAGCCACTGCAAAGAACTCCATATGCATGTGCCACTTTGTGCATCTGACTTTACATGGGAACTGGGGAATTGAGCTCGGGTCATTAGGCTTTGCAGACAAATGTGTTAACCACCTAACAATCTCAACAGCCCCTATTTACTTGTATATTTTAAATAAGGTTCTTATTTAAAGTTTATTTTATTAATATATTATTCATTTATATTTGTTATTTGTAAATTTTAAGCATTTAATTGTTTTAGAACTTCTCTATTTTAAGTTCTAATAGCAATAAATTTAAATTGCAAAAAAACTAAAGCTTTTTGAGTTCCTCAATATGAATAACACAGGCTCTAGAGGTCTAGGCACCCACTGTTTGGGTAGAGCATTTGCCAACTATGTGCTGTGAAGCCTTGGATTACATCCCTAGAATCACAAAATATAACAATCTTAACAATATAAAGGAGTCCTGAAATCAAAAATTTCTAAGGGTAAATTTGACAATTCATCTGCTTCTCTGATACCATTAAGTGTATTGGACTGGAGGCATGCTTTAATAAGGTAAAGGCATCTCTAATTATTCTCTATAGAGAAAATATTTGTCAGTAAGTTTCCACTACTATAAAATGAGCTTCATATAGCAATTCAATTCATTAAATCCTGATAATAGTGAATAAAAGGTGTTTCAAAGCAAATCAGCAAACTATAAAATAATATGTTCTAATGCACTTATTTGAATTTCATTTTTCCTTACCTGAATGAGTGTAAGAATTTTCTGTTGTTTTGTTCAAATCCTTCTTCTCCCACCTGGGGTCTAACTGGAATCTGACCTCCACATTGCCATCAGTCCCAGAATGCACACCAGGTGTCTGTCCACTCTTGGGTGTGACTTGAGACCTGTAATCCAGCATTCAGGAGGCTGAGGCAGGAAGATCATGTGAATTTGGAGCCAGCCAATGCTAAGCTACACAGTGATTTTCAGGCAAGCCTAAGCTACATAATAAAAACTGTCTTAAAACAAACAAGCAACAACAAATGCTACTGTTTCAATCTTTTCCATTATTGTTTTTGAATAATAGGATTTTATGCTGTTTTCAACTTTATATCATGTATTATATAATGTTTTCTATGCCATCAGAAATAATTAAAAAGATAGTATTAATGGCTTTGTAATATTAATTCATAATTTTAAATTTATGCAATTATTCTTTTACTCATAAATTTTTTTTCTGTCTAGTTGGGTCACTACTGATGAGAGAAACTTAAATAACATGTTAAAGTACATTCTTATAGTAGTCATAAGTTCATTTGCTGGCTAAACAAGACTCCAAACATAATGGTTGATAAGGACACAGAACCCCAGCAAAGTCCTTGTCACAAAGACAAGGTAAAATCAAGCAAACTTAAAACCAAAGGCTGGCTGCAGAGATAGCTTTGTGGTTAAAGGCACTTATTTTCAAAGCCTGAAGACCTGGGTTCAATTCCCCAGAACCCATGTAAAGCTAGATGCACAAAGTAGTATATATGTCTGGAGTTCATTTGTGGCACTAGGCCCTGGCACCTCTCTCTCTCTCTCTCTCTCTCTCTCTCTCTCTCTCTCTCTCTCTCTCTCTCTCTCTCTCTCTCTCTCTCTCTCTCTCCCTCCTGTCCTCACCTGTAGTAAAGATTGCACACAAGGCTGACTCACTGCTTTTATTCCCTCTTCTCCTCTTGACATTTGTTCAAAAGATATGGTTTGGGGCTAGTTCTTTAAAATTCCCCAATTTTTCCTACTTTTTCTATGTTAATGCTTAACACCTATCTGCACATGAATCACTATGTTATCGATGTAATTTCTAATATTTTTACTGCTTAGCAATGATGATAACATATCTGTAATTCTCAGAGGATAATCTATATTTTAATGGCTTCAAACATATTATTTTCAAGGTCATTTGAAATGACCTTACTTTCCTTTCTTAGGTTCAGTGGTAGTAATAGAAAATATTTACTTTTTTGTAGCAGAGCTATGTTCTGTGCAGGTGGCCCCCTTCCAGGGACACCCAAGTGTCAGGGGAACTTTATTGATCTCACTCTGATTCTGGGGAAGGGCTGGTTTGTGACTGCATTGCTCTTGCCAACGTTTGAATTAGCACTGGGCTCCTGACCTCATTAATGAAATATGAAGCCGGTTTGCCTCACCATTTCTGGAAGAACATTCTCACCTGAGCAAAAGTCACAAAGAAAGAAAAATTTTTAGAGTGGCTTTTCTTCTGATGAGTACAGCCTCTAGATGACACCCCTTTCAGCTGCCTCTGAGGGTGGTGCATCACCCCACACATAACACACCATGGTCCTAGGAAAACTGAGCTATCCAGTCCACCAACCTGAGCCCCTCTTCCTCTTAGATTTCTTAGGTTATGCCATTTTGAAGCCAAGAACATACTATCCACTGTGAAAGCTGACAGGTTGGCATATCAAATTTAATGCTACTTAGGACTCTCTGAAATTAAAGTTATAGAAAATGTATTATTCAATATTGTTTTATAATTAGCATATAAATGTGTTAGTCATTTAAATAAACAAATAAAAGGAGATAGTGACCCAATAACATTCTTTTAGCTATTATAATCATATTCATAATTATGGGGCCCTGCAGTAAAACATTTAGAAAGTTAATCACAGTAAGAAAGAAATTTTTCCCATTCATTCTTTCATTTATCAGGCACTCATTTAACAAATACATATTGAGAACCCACTATGTATAAAACTATGAGTATCAGCTATTCGGTGTTGAAAGTCAAATTAAATACAAGTCAGGTGTTGCTTTTAAAGCATCCCTTCTGATTTTTCCCCCTGACCAGCCAATTTTGTGACGCCAGCATGAGTCGCCTGCGGGTCTCTTATGATGCTACTTGCTTCACAAGTTAATGGCTCAGTTCTCCAAAACTGCCACAGTTACAAAGCTCAAGCCTCAGTACTTCTGAGGGTTCCCACAGCCTCCCCATAAGGTCAACAATTTGCTAGAAATGATCCCAGAAAAGCAGTATTATAGTTTATTATAAAGGAGCAACCTTAAACAGGAACCTTCAAGTGGAAGAAATGCACAGAGCGAGGTGTAGGGGAGGGCAGTTCAATAAACCCATAGTCTAGGTTTTTTGTGGAGGTTCCATTACATAAGCATGATTGATTAAATCATTGATCAATGGTTATTAAGTCAACTTCTAGCCTCTCCTTTCCTGTAGCTAAAGGGTGGGGCTTCAACTTCAACCTTTTAGTCTAGCCACAAGCCAGAAGTCCTCTAAGATCCCCCAGCCACCAGACACCTTTGTCCCATACAAAAACACACTGTATTGCTCTAGATATTTTAAGCATTGAAGTTCTTCTGTCGGGAACAGAGGTTAAGACCAAAGTATTACAAATAGTAGCTCCAATCATGATGAGCACTTAGAAATATACAAGGGTTCTTGGAACTTTGCACCAGGAAGCAGGATGAAGACCAAACACGTATTGCTTATGTTATCAGAACAAGCATATAAACATTGCAGAGATGGGTGCATTCCTCCCTTGAGATCAGGAACATACTGCACATCATCACCGAACCTCTGTATCATTGACTCCAGGAGGATCAATATCATCTACATGTTCTGGTCTCTGTTGTGCATGTGTGTGTGTTCACATGTGTGTGGGTGTGGACGCCAGAAGTTGATGTCGAGTGTCTTCCTCGATCACTCTCATCTTGATTAAATGAGGCAAGGTCTCAGGTGAATCCATAGCTTATTGATCTGGCTAATCTAACTAATCAGTTAGTCCAAGAATCCCGTGCTCTGCCTTCTGAGCTCTGGGATCACAGTTAGTAGCCAAACTCCCTGACTTATTTGGGGGTGCTGGGGACCTGAACTCCGTTCCAAACACTTGCAGTAAGCCATCTCAGAAAACCTGTACTAGTTCCTTAATGTGAGTTCTGTAATGTGTCTCACTGATCAAAAACGATCCAGTATTCCAACATAAATTTTGGAACAAATAGTTTTTCTCCTAAAATATGAAATATAATTAGTAGACATTCAAGGAATAAAATTGTTGTCGACTTTATTTTTTTTACTACTTTATTTTTATTACTAAAAGAAATAGATTTACCAATTAAATGCTATCAGCACTCTTTTTTGGTTGTTATTATACAATTTTCAACTTCTTAAAAAAGTTTTGGAAGACTCAAGTTAAGAATGATCAAGTCATTCTGACTCAAAAACAAAAAAGAAAACGAATCAATAACAATTAGTAATTACATGATTATCATTGTATCAGCTCTTTGCTTTTAGTTCAGTGCCTCTAATATAATTAGAGTTAGAAATGTCAGAACCTCTCCATCATGCTGAAAAGAAACCACATTTATTCACTCCCTATTCCTACCCCAGCCCAAGGCAACCAGCACTTTGCTTTCTGTCGATATACGTTTACTTTTCTAGTTCAAGAAAGTGGAATCATGTACTATGTCACATGTTATAACTTGCTTTTTGCCTAAAATAATATTTTCAAGAGTCATCTGTGTTGTAGCATGTGTTATTATGTTATTCAGTATAAATTCCCATAGTAGGGCTGGAGAGATGACTCAGCAGTTAAGGTGCTTGCATGCAATACCTAATGACCCAAGTTCAATTCCCCAGTACCCACATAAAGCCAGATGCATAAAGAGGCACATGAATCTGGAGTTCCTTTGCTGTAGCTGGAGGCCCTGGTGTGCCCATTCTTTCTATCTGCCTCTGTTCTATCTCTCTGGTTGCAAATAAAGAAACAAAAATATTTTTAAAAATTCTCATAGTATTTCATTATATGGATAGTTGCCATTTTCTTTATCCATTCTGCAGTTGATGGACATATGAATAATTTCTACATTTTTCCTATTATAGATAACATTGTTATGAACATTTATTTGTATGTACATATGTCAATATAGGCTTTCAGTTAATTAGGATAGGTAGATAATTAATTAGTGAGTCTAGTAAATCCATACTTAATATTCTGAGGAAGTGTGTTCTCCATGAGGGTGACATAACTTTACATTCCTACGAGCAATAGGACTCCTGACTTGTTCCTGGTCATGCCAGGGTGTGATGCAGCCTTCCCTGGGGCTTCACAGCAGGTCCTATGTGCTTAGTGATTATCCATTCACTACAAATGTCTATTGTAATCCTCCACCTACATTGTAAATGGGAAATATTTATCTTTTTATTATTGACTTTCAAAAGTTTCTCCAAATAAGTGCCAGATATAATTCCTTATCCCAAGTATGATTTGCAGGTCTTTTCTTCTACTTGTGTGTTATCTTTATTGGTGGTGCATTTTGAAGTACAAATGTCTTTTTTGAAGTCTGGCTAGCTGATTTATTTCTTTGGTTGCTGGTGCTCTGATGTTATGTCTCCGATAAAGCACTACCTAACTTAAGGTTGTACAGAATCTCAGAACTCAGGTTTTTTAATAATTATTACACTTTAACTCTGACAAATATTACGATGCACAGGCTCAAGTTCTTCTGCATTCAGTTAACTACTTTTTAATAGTATCAGTGGTTAACAAGATTATTGTTATACCATTGGATTCTCTTAGCAACTTTGTTTAAAAAAATTCAGATGACAAAATGTTCAATCAGTTATTAATCAAAACCATAATTGATTAAAATTGTTACCAATGTTGTATCTCATTTTTATTTACTCAAGAACAAATCACGGTAGTCATAATACTTTTAATATACGCACACATCAGATGAGCAAATATTAAACAAGTATCTGCTTCCCAGGAAATTGAGACTTTCCAATTAAAACATCAATTTTGCAAAATAGTAACCCATACCATAAAATGTTTTACATTTCAGTGTTTTATTTTTGTTATAATTGTCCGATTTTGAGCTATTTTGCTGTAGACTTCTCAATCCTGAGAGATGTCATCATATTATAAGTATTTTATTAGTTTGCCAATTAGTTATTATGTGTTTATTAAGGATGAAGTATTTACATGATATAGGAAATCCAACGGTGAACGATGGGCTGAGAAGGGGGTTCAGCAAGCAATAAAGAAAATAAGCAAACACTTCCCCATCAAACAGAACTGAGGTCATATAAACAAACCCCAAGTTAGCTGAGGAATACCCTTACTTCCTTTTGGAAGTACTCTCCTACAGTGTAGGTATTTCCTGTTGTTTTCCTCCCCCAGGACTACTTTCTCTATACCACAGTGGTTTCCTTTCACATGGGCAGCCCTATGTTTTCTTGCTTACAGGACAAAATGCTGAATTCATTCAAAGAAGAAAAAAAACTTCTATTAAGAACTATTGGGCAAGATTAAAAATCAACAACAAAACAGGCACATGAATGTACTTTAAGATTGGAAGAATACAAACTATTGAGATTATATAGGTGCTAAATAGAATGTTAGCAAAGTTGGATACAGCTTTATCACATCTAAAGCATGCTTTATAGTTGAAGAAAGAGTTAGGGAAGAGAGATGAACTGTTTCTGATTTTTAAACTATTTTTCCTTTTTCTGTATAAACCCTCAATCCTCTCTTCTTTAGAGCCACCTTCTTCTCCAGGTTCTTGATTATTTTCTAATCTCTTCCCTCCAGCACCTAATAAGACATCTTGCCTACCAAAAGTTCCCTTCCCCCTCTAGATCCCACAGCATCACATTCTTCTATCCATAGACAAGCTTCTTGAAAGAGAATACCCAGTCTTTCCATTTCTTATTTCCATTTACCTTTCATGCTGCAGTTGTGTTGCATTTCAGCACCAGGCGTTTATTAAGGTGTCCCAGGGCCAGTGTGCTGATAGTTCATGAGCCCTTCCATTCCTGCCTTGCGGTGTATGCTGCAACATTAGATAGATCCATAACTATCTCGTTTTCACCTGCGCCTTGATTTCCTCCTCAAGAAATCAAAGAGAACTTCTTTTTCCTTCTGCAAAGATTAGCACTTAAGTTTTAAAATGAAAACATTCCCAGTGTCTCTGGAAGCTAAGCCAAGTGAATTCTGAGTTCAGGACTAACCTGGAATACATACAGAGTTTGAGGAAAATGAAACATGAAAACATTCATTTTGCCCAAAACTAGGTCCATCATTTTCTTTAGAATTTGGGCAATTCTAGTCCTGTCTCTTAAATTCTTTCCCTACTATCCATAAATACCCCAATAAAATTAAATAAAGTGAGTTTGATTTCAAATGACTCATTCTTTCATTCAGCAGATATTTATAAGCACCATACCAGGCACTATGCCATGAGCAGAGATAAATTTCCAGCTAATTTGATACAAAGAAAAGCCTTCAGGGCCCGAAGAAGGTAAATTAGTACTGTAGACCTGCTGTTCTGGCTGCTCATGGTATCACTTAAAGGTTTTCTTTTCTCTGACTCTTGTTTCCTCATCTGTAAATTAGAGATCATCATATATATTTGCAAAGATACACACTGAAGTGATATGTGCCAAGTACATAAAGTAATGACTTGGCACTGATTAGATGCCTTTAAACACTATTAGCATTCTTTTTGCTCTTTTCTTCCAAATAACCAAATGCCCTTGTCTTTGCTTCCTAGTACATTTTCTGGACTTCAAAAAAGCCATTTCCACTATCACATACTGAGGACACTTCTTGGCAATATGTGCCCTTACTCTATCCTGAAAGACTTGACCCTGCCCTCTTCTCTAAATTGACCTTTAATAGGAAAGTTATTCTTGCACTTATACAATATTAGAGCCTTTGTATCCAGTGACTCTCCTAACAGGTGTTCTTTCAGAGCAGAAGACACAGGCTCACGTTAACATAGGCCAGCTGGGGAACCTTGCAAGCAGGTGAAGAATTATCTCTTCTTGAATACAATTGGACCATGCCTTAAGGTACAAAAGTCGTTCATTGTCCACAAAGTAGATAGTTTAAATAAATATCACTGAAACTTTTTTGTAGAATGTTATCACAAATATAATATGCTTAGAATAGTACATTGCCTAAGTAATTCTGCTGGTACTTAAGAAAATAAAGTATGTCCTCAATTCAGTGGCTTCTGAAATTAAAATATCTTTTATTTAAATGATATTTCTCATGTATTTTTCTTAGAGAAAAATATTATACTTATTGTTCAAATTTTATCTTAAATTGTCAAATATATGCCTTACTGTAACTCTTCAAGCTAAAAGTAACCTATTCTTTCTAAAAATGCATTGACAAAATACAACCATTTCACCATATGTCATACTTGAAAATGTAAATATTTCTTATGTCACTGATTTCAATCTCAGGCAGTATTCTCTTAGCTCAGTGGGTGTGCCAGGTTAATGATTATCCAGCCAGAATGCTATTTGGGCATATGGTCATTCTAATTATGACCATCAATGTATTTTTTGTTATTTTGTGGAGTATGTAAATTTTCTAAAATGCAAAACAATAAAGTTATAAATAACTCGTAGACCCATAATTATTAATAAGTAAAATAAAATAGTATCTTTCATGCAATTTTAGTGAATAAAGATACCTTACAATTCCCATGTTTACATTACTTGCTCAAGTGATATGTTACAAAAGACATGACTGGTCTCAATGAAATGTAGAAATAGAAAAGACAATAACCACAACACTTATAAACTGGACCATCAAGGCCAGAAACACTCGAGTGTAAAGCTCAGTTAATGTGTTTTGAATGTTTTGAATCAGGAAGCAACTATCCAAATAGCTATCCCATTTAAGAACTAATTTGTCACTAATTTGATGGAATCACCAGTCCCTTGTGGTTAATTTTTAAAAAATCAATAAAATGTTATTTCTGATTAATTGCAGGAAGGATAGGAGCTCACTGTTGTAGCTTCATGTCTCCATTTTTCAATGCAAAGTTAATTTGTACAATGACACAGACTATGCCTTGAGTGGTCCATACCTAAAACCCCAGCACTAAGAAGCTGAGGCAGGGGATCACAAGTTCAGGGCTAGCTAGTGCTGCACAGTGAGCTCCCACCAGCCTGGAAAATAGAACAAGACCCTATGCAAACACACACACACACACACACACACACACACACACGTGAAAAAGACAAAAGTATTATTTAAAATTACTAAGAATGATAGTAATTTGTACCCAGGGAAATGTGTACAAAGGGTAGCAGCATTCTGCAATTCATCCTACCATGATTCTGTTGGAACAGATTCTAGGAGAGAATCTACCTAAGTAGAGGTAGGGGTTATATAGTTGTTATAATAAAATAGTTGAAAAAATTTACTTTTGGAAATGAGAAAACCAAAGGGAGAGATTTGAATGCATACATGCATTCGAGTGTGTGAAATGGTACTACCAACTTGAATGTGGTTGAATGTTTATCTCTATAGAAAGATTAGGATTTCTTTTTTATTCCTTGTTTGACTAAATTGGCTAATCAGAATTAAAAAAACACAGCCTCTCTTTAGAGGCTTGGGTCTTCCCTTCTAAGAGGTTAGAACCCAGATACCCTCCTCCTACCCACCACCCACACTGAAGGGGGAGGGTGGACTAAGGGGGAGCCACCAAGAAACTAACTATCAGAGGGGCTGAGACCTGTCACTCTTCTCTATCCCATTTTTAACATATGAAGAAAAATATTGCCTGTTTTGATTCTCCGTGTTCTGTGGAAAGAGTAATTAATAGACATGGACATAAAGTAGAACTTAATGTATTTCCTTCTACTTCCAAAAATGATTTGATCTAACTTACAAAACTGAATGCAGCTGGGCATGGTGGCAGTCAGGAGGCAGAGGTAGGAGGATGGTCATGAGGTCATGAGACTACGTGGCAGAATCTAGGTGAGCCTGGGCTGGAGTGAGACCCTTGAGATCCTGAAAAACAGAACAAAACAACACAAAAGCTGATTGCTATATAAAACTGGATAATAAGAATGAAGCAAGTGAAAGGTGATGGAGATGCTGCTCAGAGCTTATGCTGACTGCCTGTGTACTCGTGGGGAAGGCACCAGGACATGGAGGGTTACAGAGAGAGCCCATGGTGCAAGCTGGAAGTTCACACTACAAGCCTATGATAGATCCTTCTCTTCTCGAATGCGGCTGACTATAGGTGTGGTTTACTAATTCCGTTGGTGCTTGGTATTTACTGATCTTTTGTGTTAAGTTTACTCCTATGGTTTGCTTAGTCACTAAATGAATTATTAGAAGGTAAAATTTCTAGCAGTAAGCCAGCTGAATAGACCATCAGATATTTTTATCATACCCAATTTATTTTCTGCATGTGGACCTACTTTCAAACTCTTAAAATACTGTATGTTTTTTTTTCTACTAAGATTCTTTAAGTTCTGAAGTGTAATGTTCAAAATTTTATTCCTTATTCCTGCCAAGAGATTATATAACAACATCTAAAATTGTAGAAAATAAATTTTATTCGATCTAAAGTTTTCAACACAACTTGCTGTCAATCAAGCCAAAATTTGTTCTGTCAGACAGATGTCCTTTAGAGTCTTAAATTGATTACTTAAAATTACATTTTCAGCCACTCAAAGTAGTAAATGATTAAATTTTTAGTTAGTCCTTTCTGATAGGTTATCAGTTTGTGGTTCTTGTCAAAATGAATCACTCTCCAAAATTCAATCCAGATTTTTTTTAATATTTAAAATATAGTAATAACAGCTGCTTTTATTACTGGTGAATTTTTATCATCTTGTATAACAGAACCCTAATAGCTCAACTATGTATTGACCCAATTAAAATCATGTTAAAGGCTTTTTTGAGGAAGATTTGATCTCTGTAGGATTTTTTAAAATCTACTTTTATGAAAATAATGAAATGACACAATTTCTTAGCAATATGTACAAAGTTTTTAAAAATATTCCTAATATTGTCTTTGATGAATCTGTAGTTTAATTTTATTTTACTTTATTGGCTTTTTTTTTGTGGTGCTAGAGATCAAGTCACGCTAGACAAGCACAGCTATATCCTCAGGCCAAATTTCTAATGTGAAAACAAGAGTGTGCTTTTATTGTATTTTTACTTTTTTTAGGTTAGCATATGGAATCATTTTTCGTGGTTTCTTCATACATATTTGTTATTCTACTTAAGAATGTTAAACTGGGCTGGACAGATGGCTTAGTGGTTAAGGCATTTACCTGCAAATCAGGACCCAAGTTTGATACCCCACTGTCCATGTAAAGCCAAATTCACAAGGTGGTGCATGCGTCTGGAGTTTATTTTCAGTGGCTGGATGCCCTGTGTGCACCTGTTCTCTCTCTCTCTCTCTCTCTCTCTCTCTCTCTCTCTCTCTCTCTCTCTCTCTCTCTCTCTCTCTCTCTAATAAATTAATAAAATATTTTTAAAAGAATGTTAAAGTATGAAACATTAGACTCAGGATTCAAGTCTCATACTAAAGCTACCTGATCAGG